>PVIU01003583.1:27791-142406 GCA_004026605.1 Ondatra zibethicus | reverse complement strand
CCTCAAAAATTTTGTTTTCTATTGTCGTAGAAATATTTCATTGCCTTTGGATGTGAAAATATAATTTCATGTCATCTTTCATCTTCAAGGATCTACCTATTGCTGATAGATATAATTTTAGGACAATTAAGTGACTTCACAATTCAGTTGAGTATTGTTGATCATCCAAGAAAGAACTAAATTTTCTGTTTTTTTTTTTAAAGACCCTATTAAGCACGAGCTCATAATATTCTGATCCCACATAAAGTACCAAGTCTCTGTCTATATGTTTACAGTTTGACTTCAGGGAGCCATCAGTGAACAATTAGGGGTGACAATGCAACAAGGAAAGAACATGTGCTACTAAGTTCTCTTTTTGTGTGGAAAACCTTTTGGCTACACATATATTTCCTGTTGGAGTATTTAACTTGTCTAAACTCACCCTTATGTCAACAATTTCTCCTATGCAAGGGAATCTTTATATGCTCCATAAAGCGCCTGACGTGCTGAGAGTTTTAGAAAGTGTTTAATGCTGAAACAATGGCAGCTCATGGGACAGAGAGAGAGGAAAGTCACTTTGGTGTTTGTAATATCACATCCTGCTTCTTCATTTGCCCCATGCTTTAGAGTCCCACCACTCAGCTTTCCTCACCAAACACCTAGAAAAAAATCTAGCTTTGAAACTAAAACCAAGTATGATGGCATATTGCTAAAATCCCAACACACAGGTTGCTGAGACAGGGGGACCAGAAGTTCAACATCATTCTCAGCCGCATAAAGATTTCAAGGCTAACCTGGGCTATACAAGATCCTGTCCTTAACAAAACAAAAATAAGACAGGTTCATCTCATAATCGACTATACATGTGCTAGACCTTAGGGAATATTATGGGGTTTGTAAAAAGTGATGGAAGTTGTATCAGAGGTTCATTGAAATTCACCCACTAAGTGCATGCAACCCCAAAACATAAAGGGCACTAAGCTTTTTTTAGCTGCCACATGTGTTTTTGAGATGATTCTAGAAGCCCTACTGAAGGAGTAAATATCATCAGTCATTCATGGGACCACATGATGATTTTCTTTTCTCCATGGAGAGAAAATCAAGCCTGAGACAAATAACTAAGATTCACAGACTCCTACACATAGAAGAATATTAGATAGTCTCCAGTTCAATCATGAGGCTTGAATTGTATTTACAGCTTTTTAAGTGTGTTGTAACAATAGATGTTAAATGCTAGTCTTAGATGCAGAAGTTCATATTCACATTTTTTAAAGCCTGTGTCAGTCAAATGATCAAACAAGAAAAATGAGAACAGACAAAACACATGGTGAAGGAAAGAGACTGAGAAAAAATTTCAGAAAGACTAAAATCGTCAAAGATAGAGCTCCAGAGTCAAAGAAAACCCCCACCCCACCTTACCCCCACCCCTTCTAAGAAGATTTCACTTCATCTAAAGAGTAAGCCAAATGCTCTTAGATCTAAGGGTTCCTGGTTCAAATCTCAGCAGGAGCAGATTTCTCACCAACTAAAAAGGCACTCTCCCCATTAAAGGAACTGACTTAATACAGTTGCATGGACCATTACTGTACAGAATGGGGATTCAGAAACTATTTTCTAAATGGGGTCTTTTTGTGCATGTACAGTAATTTATATAGAAGCCTTTTATAAATAAAAAAGGGAAAACGGAGGGGGAAAGTCTAAGAACCCATGATTTGAGCCTTTAATAACTATTGGTATATTAGAGAGAGCCATCTGCAGTAATAGAGTGGATCGGACCTTCTTGGCAATGGCCTAAAAAGGCATTCTAAGGATAAAAGCTTAATATTTTTGCAGACCTCAAATGGCCATAAAAGTATTAGCAAAATGGCTCTTGACGTTCGGTCTCAATATTGGACCTTAAAATGCATGGTCTTCATGAATTTCCATTCTAACAAGGAGAAACACTCACAGTTCATCACCAGGACACTATTTTGTCTGAAATTTTCACAAGAAAATTTTACTAAGTGATTTTTTTTACATGATACCAAATTGTACAGTTGGGAGTCTTCTTCAACAGCAAAAGGGGGCGTGTGATAGACATTCAACCTAATCCATCTTAACAAAATCATTCTGTGGAAGCTACTAGAAGTCTTCTTTTTATAAATTTATATTTAAAGAGCTGTACTTGATCTAGGCTCAATCTATGTGTGGTAATTTATATTTTACTTGCTGTAAGTATAGCCAGGAATAGAAAAGTAATGAATTTTGGAAATACCTCCTCATCCACCAGCTTAAATTTATATCTTTAGAACTTAATCCAGATTGTAAATGGTTGTAAATATGGGCAGAGATTAAAAAAAATCACTGACTCTAAAGAACTTTCAGCTTTAAAATTTACTTCAAGCAGAATATATATATACTGGATCAACTTTTCATATACTGGCTTTTTGAGAGGGTATTTTGAGACTTGTGACTTATGTCAATTCCAGAAGCTCTTACAGGTTTTTTATCACTAATATTTTAGTCACAAGTGACAAAAAATGAAACAATATGTTAAAGTTCAGCTCGTTTAAAGAAAAATTATGCAGGAGATCATTGTTAGTTGGTGAGTAATAATAACACCCATATCGGGAGTCAAAGAATGACCAGGGATGGCAGTGTCCTGTCTCAGCCTCTCAGTTCTCCTCCTATGGTTAACCTCTTTCAGAAGCCATCATTCAGCAATGGGAAGTCAGGCCTGCAGTTCCCGCAGTACCTCCTCTCTGTATGTCTTGAAGAAATGGCTGCTCCTCACACAGTATTCCAAATCAAAATATTCTCCCAACACTAAAATAAATGCAAGCATGTAGACAAATCCACACTACAAATGCATTTATATACATATACATGCACACTCATATACACATAGCAAACTTTAGAGTTTGGGGGAACTACGACTGAGAAATAATATAGAAGGGGATATCACAGTATTACAAAGCCACTCAAGATGGACTTGACTTAGCAAAACTCCAACCTTGACACTGAGAAAAAAGGAGACTCAGTCAATCTTTGATAAATATTAAATAAATTAGTTAATATAGTAATTACACATCATGAAAATAAGATAAGTACTACTGGCTGATAGAAGAGACTATTTCAGTAAAAGCAAAATAATAAAATCTAGTCTATAGTTCATGTATATTTAAACGAAGTGAGGCTCAGAATGTTATAACTAAAACTAGGCAGGTGAGAATATGTAATGTTCGTTATTCTGGATTTTGGTCTGAGTGAGGACAATAAGCACATTTTTTCCAGTTCCATCTATTTATGTGAAATTTTCATAATTTCATTTTTTCATTGCAGCCAAATTAAATTCCATTGTACATAGGTGCCACACTTTCTTTATCTATTCATCAGCTGATGGATACCTAGCTTTCCTCCATGTCCCAACTATTTCTGAATAGAGCACATATGAACATAGATGAACATGTGCTTCAATGGTAGCAAACAATCTTTTCATGTTTAATTTTGGAGTACCTGTAGAATCCAGAAAATTATAAAGGGAACATTGGTGAGAGGGAAAAGAAAGGTCCTAGGGAGAAGTGAGAGTAGAACACAGGTGACACGAAGGAGGAAGGACAATTGCCAAGGAGGTTTAAGCAGGAAGGTGGGAGGGTAAAAAAGAGGAGGTGGAGGAGTGGTAACTAATACTAAGAATGCTTGAAAAAGCAGTAGGGAAAGCTGCTATTTTGTAAGATAGATTATATATATATAATAGATATTATGTTATATATCATATGTATAAGATAAAGAGTTGCTTATCATAAAGAGATATATTGAAGAATATTTGGATATGGTGTGAGATTTTTGAAATTTTTGATCTTATGAACTCCATACATCAGTTTATACAGTTGGACAATGTTTATTGATCACATATGTGTGTATTCATGATATGAATGTATATTATGAAATTAAATTAGTTATCTGTTCATAATAATATTTCTCATAACAATAAGAAGAAAATGGTGAGAATACACAAAAAAACTCAAGAAAGTTAGGGATCAAGTAGAAAGCATTTAGGGTATTATAATTTAGGGGAAATTGTCCAAATAGCTCTAAAAGGATGAGAATGTTCATTTCTTTTCACTAAAAATTACTTTATTTATTTAGTATGTATGTGCATATACAGGCCAAGGCAGGAGTTGGAGGTCATATGATAATTTGCAAGAGTTAGCTGTGCCCATCCACTCTCTGGTTCCCAGGTATTGACAAATGTGAACAAGTTTGGTGGCAAATACCTTTAACGACTGATCTGTCTTACTGGCTCAAGAATTATTTTCATAATAAAATATCAACAAAGCGCTGTGGGGCAATGGTCTATACTCTGTCACTTGTATTTTAAATAAATGCTGATTGGCCAGTAGCCAGGCAGGAAGTAGAGGCAGGCCAACAAGGATTCTGGGAAGAGAAAAGCTCAGTCTGCAGTCGTCACCCAGACACAGAGGAAGCCAGACACAGAGCAAGCAAGATGTGACTGCCTCACTGGAAAAGGTACAAGCCACGTGGCTAACACAGACAAGATTTATGGGATAATATAACTTATAAGAGTTAATAAGAGGCCTGAGATAATAGGCCAATCAGTTTATAATAAATGTAGACCTCTGTGTGTTTCTTTGGGACTGAATGACTGCAGGACCAAGCGGGACAGAAACATCAGTCAATAATAAAGAGAATTGAGAGAGAACAGTAGCAGGGAATTAAGGAGGCAAAATAGGCAACTGATATGTGGGTCAAAAGAGACAGAAGAAATACCCTCAGGATGATTGTTTAGATTCTAGAAGAATCTTATGCATCTTCTAGCAAAGCACAAAAGTTTCTTTAAGTAGTTTGCCAAGTTTATCTACAATTTATTCATTTATGTATATAATTGAATAATTTTTGCCATTTCCAGGAATTGAATTTATGACTCAAGCATGTTGGTCAAGCACTCTGCTATTGAACTATATCCTTCAGCTATTGTGATCATTTTATATATGCAATTAACTATTGACTTAATAAACAATGTTAGTAAGTTTTTAGAATTTACTAAAGGAATCATGACATCAGAAGAAATATTAGTTTCTGAGAAAAGCATGTTTTCTAAGACAGTATTTGCTTTCTTCAAAAGAATGTAGAAATTGGTTGAGAACAATGCTTTAAGTCAGTAACTTGTAATCTGCAATTATAGTGCAAAACTGTAGCTGTAGAACTTCCCTGAGGCCCTCATGTTTGTACTGTATAATGGAGATAATAAGCATTTCAAAAATTAATAGGAAAATTAGGTTACCTAACAGTAACACAGAGTACAAGTATAAAATACTTCATATACTTATTTATAAATTATTTTGACTTATTATGCTAATTTTTTGGTATCCTACATTGAAAACAATCCCTATATTTGTCTTGTTTTCAATCATTTATATTCTAGTTTTTGTAGTATAAAAAAAATCCTGGCAGTGAACTTCTCAAGTGGTTAAAGTCACTTGACCTTTAGCCTCCTGCTTTAAAAATCCCTCAAGAGATATGTTAAATGGCCCAGAAATATATTGCCTGTCATGTCTTATTGCTTAATTAATGACCAAGTAAAATGGCCTATATGACTGCCCTGAAGTAATTGTGAACTGATCTACTCAAGAAAATGAATGTCCTCAACAGGAACAGCACTGTCATAGCATGTTTGCTGCTTTTAACTCTCTACAATCCTTAAAAGAGACAGACCATACAAGGGCTGGTGAACCAAGCATACAAACACTGGCTAAGCATATTAAAGAACTCTGTTGCTCAATGCAGCTGACATGAAATTGCATGCCACCGTTTTCTGAGAGCTGAGCTAACATTCAGCCCAAAATGCTGACTTTGATAAAATGGGAAGCTGTTGATCTTTTAAATAACAGTAGACACAAATGTAATGGTTTTAAGTTACAACACTTAAAAATAACTGGGTACCTAAAGAATGAGAAACATGCATAGTGGATGTTCACTGATGGAAAAGGATGGCTAGAAAATGAATCTCAAAATAAAGGAGAAACTGGTATTTTAAGCCCTCCCTTTTTAAACAAAGAAAATAATATGAACCAGCTTACAGGTAAAATGGCATTTTCTGGAGTTTTATAGTGAGATGACAAATGTCAGTGGAGGAAGCCTCACATATCTTTGTCATTAGTTCAAGTAATCAAAATTCACTGATTTATACAATGTCTTCTTTTCCATAAGTAACAAAACCAAGGTAGGAGGGGATGGCTCAGGGGTTAAGAGTACATGTTCTGGGCCAGGAAAGATGACTCAGAGGTTAAGAGCACTGGCTGCTCTTCCAGTCGTGCTGAGTTCAATTCCCAGCAACCACACTCTGGCTCACAACCATCTGTAATGAGATCTGGTGTCCTCTTCTGACCTGCAGAGATAAATGCAGGTAGAGCCCAAAAGTGTATATGTTGCTCTTGCAGAGGACCCAGGGTCAGCTCCCACAATGCAAGACTCCAGAGGATTTTATGCTTTTGGCCTTTAATGATACTGTACTCATATGCACACACTCACACATAAACACATAATTAAAAACAATAATAATAAAATTTAAAGTTAAAAACTAGGTCATCTGTGCATATTGTCATAAATAACTGAGATAGAGATGCTAATATCTTCATAATTACTAAACAACTTAGGTTGCTGGTGTTTAGGGAAACCTTACAAATTTCTTAACATCTTAGTGTTAACTATGTAATTTTTAGCTTTAAGAATTCAAGTCTGTTTTGGGGATAAAGTGTCCAGATAAATTCCTTAATCAGAGAACTGCTGACTCCTGTCCTGGGCTTTAGTGACATATAAAAGCAACAAGAGAAAAAGAAATAACTGGCAAGTAAAGACATGAGAAAATATGATTCACAGGGAAGAGAAAGAAAAGGAGCAAGCATTCAAGGATAATTTAGAGTTACTTAGATAAGAAAACATGGAGTCAAACTGTCATGTCCAGGAAATGGTACATTAGTGCATCTTATAAATAAAAAACCCCGCTGATGTTTAAAACTAAAATCATATAAGATACATCTATTTCGGATACCACACATTGCTAGGATGAGTATTTCTTTTATGGTCTTGGCTTCTCAGCCAGTCCTTTTTTCAAGCTGCCAAGTGTAAGCATCCAATTTGTAACCCAATGTTTTATCAACAGGGAAATGTTTTGAAGATACAGAAGACAGAAACCTTGGAACTAAAAAGTGGCTATATTACTGGAACTGGAATACAGTCCAGGATTAAACAAATGGCTCAGCTCTAATAAAAAAAAAATCCACGGCTTTCAGTGTTAGTTCTTAGTTATCTTTGCTGTCTAGCCTAAACCTATGGGTTTTGAATCTTCCTTAAGTTGCTACACCATTGAGATATGAAATTTAAAAGATTTTTAAAATAAATAGAACTTTTGGATGAAAAAAAATCTCTGGGTTTTTTTTTTTTTTTTAGATCTGTAAAAGTAATAGCGGAAAGCACAAAAGGATCAAGAAAAGAAGGATCCCGATCTTTGTCGGCCGAGTGATGAAACAGCGTTGCTTGGGTGAAAATTGGCCTGACCTTCACCCACATGAAGCTTCTGCTACCTCGGTGAGTCTTCTTACTTTTCTCTGATTAGGTAAAGATCACCCCTTTCCCTGCCAGAAAAAGTCAAAGAACAAAAAAGGGGGGTAAATCTTGACAACTATAAAAGGTTTATTTTTTAATCACAGTTGGGCTCATCTAAGCCAGTCTCTAATCTTATTTTTAAGGCTTAAAAAAGCAAACGCCTTTTAAAAAGAAATTCTTTGGACCATTTTTATTTTATTTTTTTTACCTTCTAGTCCAGATCTCCACTCTCAATTCTTGGAAATATATATATATATATATATGAAATATAAAACTCTTCCTGGCTTGAAATGATAGCTTTTTTTTTTATTTCTTTAGACTTTCTTCTAAACCTTTGCTGGGCGATTGCCAGAGGGGGAAAGACACAAGGCCTCCTCAGCTGGCTAGAACAGCGAGTAGAGTGAGGCTGGTAGAGTCCTGCCCGCATTCCAAGGAAACTTGAAGCAGTCCCGGCACTGAGCCAGAGACTGTCAGTGGTAGGTAGAACCCCGTAGAACCCTGGTATTAAGTTACAGGGTCTGCCTGTTAGTAGAGACCAGAGATTTTCTGTGACACTACTGTCAAGCAGCCCCTCTGTGACTAATATTTTTAACAGCATGATACTTAAAATTTGACAAGGATATAATAATTCATTCTTCAGATAGTCAACATGCTATGAGTAAGCCATGTCTTCAACCATCTTTCTAAGGGGCTATTAACAGTAGGTTAAAATTCCTCACCCTCCAATATGAAATGTAAATTTTACTTTTCCACTTCAACCCATAATATTAAATTTTGACTTAGGAGCATACAGCTAAAAATTAGAAGGAAAAATAAAGAGAAAGACCAAATTTACTCATTCAAAATGGAACTATGATGTCTGTCTGCAGTTAGCAGGAATCTGCCAAGTCCTCTGAGGGTTTCATAACTCTGGTCTCCAGCATTTTCCTCTTATGATTTGGATTGTATTTCTAATCGAAACAGAATATAATAGAATGCAGTCTCCTGTTAAGAGATGTGTGTGTGTGTGTGTGTGTGTGTGTGTGTGTGTGTGTGTGTGAAGCAACATAGGAAAGCAATCATCTACATACAAATTTTCCACCACAATTCTCTTCTCTACTCCAGATCTTCTTATATTATGAACCAACCATACCAAGCAGCCAGACATTCTCAAAATAAATCCTTTAAAGAAAATCTCCCTAAAGGTCCTGTGAAGATGTAACCCCTTCTCTCTCCTTTGGTGTTCTTTCACCCAAAGAATATAATTCATTCACATATATGTTATACAGGGATATGATTTTTAAGGACTCTAACCATAAAAGAGTGTAAATCAATAAAAATTTAATAGAATAATCCTAATGAAAGTAAAATATAAATACTTAGAAAAAGATCAGACATTTACTAAACAGTAATAACACAATTCCATTGAGGCCTACAAAAATCATAATAGTGTTGTGGACTATTACAAACATATATCTATTATCTTTAAAAATTGTTTTGTTTTAACTTATTTTTTAACATGCACACAAAGAGATAGCCCCCTCTCTCACACACAGACCTCCCACATAAAACTCAAGATAGACCAAGTTCTAGCAAGAATATGAGGAACCCTAAAATTATAATGGTTTAGTAAAAATAAATAAAAATAAGAAAAATATGATTTTTCTCTATTGACATCTATCTTATTTCACTGTGATGATCTCTAATTATACCCATATTTTCTGAAAATAGCATTTTATTCTTTATGTTGAATCAAACTCCACTGCATGTGAATTCCACCTTTTCTTTATTTACTCATCTGTTGATGGACATTTGGGTTGATCCTGACTGAATTATTATGAATACATAATAATTATGTATACATAATACAATAAACTCATGCAGCAGTTGATACGATATGTTGACTGAGGTACCAGGAAGTGACACAGTTTGATACTGTAGTTCTGGTTTTAGCTATTTCAGTTTCATTTGCTTAGATATGTTTGTCTTTATTCGTGAGTTGGATTTCTGGCAGTCAACAGGTAGATGAGTCCTGTTTCCATACAGTCTGAATATCTTAGTGAGGATACAAAGGTAATTGACAGTCAGAATTGTTGCTAAAGATGTGTATGGAAGCCTTTCGTTTTGCTGTGAAACTTTTTTCCTTTCTCAATTTCTCTTTTCTTTATTACTGCTGTAGGTCATTTTTTCCTCTCTTGTAACCTTGTTGATGTGTTTATCCTTCACTTCAGTGTGTCAGATTCCTTCTGTTATGCTAGTTTAGTTAAGAATTCCTTTTGTTGGTGTTTATCATGAAACCATTTTCTTTTATTCATTTGCTAGCTGTAGTAATATGAGGTGGAGGCTCTTACCCTTCAGGGATTGGAATGTGTCCACCTGGCATTTAGGGTTTCTCCTGACAAATATGCTATGTAGTTGTCGGTTTGTCTTCATATGTGACTCTCTGTTGCTCTCTTGAAGCTTTCAATATGTTTTGGTCAAGTGGCTACCACCACCAGGATGGTTTGTATCCTTAATGTTTGAATTACAAAGTGATGTGTATTTCACAGGTTCACAATGAAATACAATATTGATCACTAAAAGTTATTTCTCTTTAAACTCAAATAAATTTGGGATGGAGGAAAGAATAAGTATCATCCAGTGTTTACAAAAATACTGATTACTAAATCTACAAATGGAAAGAAAATAAACTGAGTTAGACTATGGTTTGGATTAGAGAAAGAGAAGGAAACGAAGATGGGAAATGTTTATAGGTAGGGAAAGGGATATGTTAGGGTAAAGGGAGTTTGAAAATGTTAAAAACAGAAAAGTATAGTTAAGACATCAAAAGAGAAGGAAATGGAGAAATATGTTTCGTTCGTAGGTAAGAGCATTAATAGAGAAAACTCAATAGAATTGACAAAGAAACAAAAAAAATCATGACAATCAAGAGATACAAATATTAAAATAGGATAAATAAAATTTCACAAAACCAAAGTTGAGAAAAGAAACAAAAAAGCAAAGTATAAAAAAGATAAAGAGATTAAAGCTCAATCAATTTCTCTTCCTTTCTCCAGTGAATGTTCCTTACCTCCTAGAATTGTCTCAAAGCTTATTGGGTGGAAACGGCTTGTGTGACCAGTTAAAACCTGCTTGATAAGATTAGTTAATACTAGATGTGCAGTATCTCAGTTACCTGCGGAATTTATGGTTGCGTGTCAATGCATGCCAACTCTTCCTTAAGGCTTTCTCAGCCCTCAGCATGATGTGTTGTTTCAGCACAGTTCCCACCTGGCCTGTTACTGCCCTTTACATATGTGTTCCGGATTATAATGGCTAGATTTCGTTATCCAAGCTACTGACATGGTCCCACTCAAGTTTGTATTTCCTTTGCAACTGAAGAATTCCATCTTACCAGGACTCAAGCCCCTTTTATACCAGCATCTGTGTGTTTAGTTTGGGTGTATTTGCTTCTTTGAATGTCAGTGCTCTCAACCCCTGGGGGTGTTCACATGGTTCTGTGCTCCACTGGGTCAGTGGCTCTTCTTAGTGGAAGTAAGGGGGTGATTTGGAGTTTGAAGGGGGTCATATGAGTTTTCCAGTCTTCCCAGCCTTGCTCTAGCGTACTACTTACTGGTGCTGGGTGGAGGTTTTCCGGCCCCTGCTTCACAGGGCTTGTCACTCTGCTGTCCATAATTTCATTTTTTTTTGTCTCAACTTCTGCAATTTTCTTTTCTTATTATTTTTGGACCCATTGACTGAGGGATTTTTCTCTGTTCTCTGTTGCTTTATTCATTCAGCTCTAGCTTCGAGGTTTTGGTTTCTTTTCTAAACGTAATATCAGTGTTTCTGTACTTTATCTAATCTTTCAGCTTCTATTGTTTACTGTGATTCTCCACTGTCTCCACCTCATTTTGAAGTCATGGGTTAAAGCTTTCTTTCAGTTGTGTGGGAGAGTGTTTTCTGCCAACACTCTGTTAACTCAAAAGTTAAATTTTTGATCAGACAAGTCCTCGGCAGCATCTTTGGGCTCAGCTCACAGCTGTGGGCCACATGCTCACTCTGCATTCCAACTAGCTTTCTATACAGTGCTTGTGCTTCCATGATTGCTGCCAAAGAAGACTGGGAAGACAGCTTAAGTAATTAAAAGACTTTGCATAGTCCCTCTGTTCAAAATAGTATTGGACAAAACATACCCCAGGGTATGAGGTAGCAGGTCAGTTGATAAAGTGCTTGCTGAGTCTACATAAAGTCCCGTGTTTGGATCCAAGTACCCTTTCATGGCAAAGTGGACTTCAAAGGCTTTTGGGGTGAGAGATACAAGACAGTTACTGGGGTTTGCTTGATAGCTTGTATTGCCAAATAAGTGAGCTTCAGATTCAGTGAGAAGGACCTTATAGCAGAACACGGTGAACAGTAGCAGGGGGAGGTATTTGACATTAACCTCTGGCCTCCACTGTGAGCACACATGCACCCCCTGACACACAAATACACAACAAACAATTCTCACGGTTAAAAGAAGGGGCAGAGAAGTACAACTTTTCCATGTGCTTAATATGATGTGATATCTAAAGAATGATGCTCAGTAGAAATGCCACATATGTGGATAGAAATTCCACTGTCAAATTCTTCATTCTTTTCCTTCTATCTGTGATTTACTCAGATTTTCACTGAGTAGAATATAACTATTGATAAGAGCAAAGCATATTCCAAAGCCAACACTAACAATGTTCACCCACAGTTACTGGTCTGTTCTATTACATAAACAAAAAAGCATACCATTGTTCATGGCCCTAAAATTATGTGGTGTCTAGTATATCTTTAACATAATTTTGTGAACCAAGTCATAAATATTTGCTACAGAATCTCTTGCAAATGGAAATAGCTGAAGTAGAATATGAGACAAATATTTTAAAAACAGGTTAATGTTTTTCTTTCTGTTCTGGTAGAGCATATATGCATAGGTGATGGCTGCCCATTTTAACTGCTTGGCAGTTCTCCCAAGGATTTACTCACACCATGTATTTAATGACAAATACATGGAATCATTTGTGATGAGAATTGAGATGCCTCAAAACTACAGTCAGTGTCTCCCATTGCTTTATACTCCATCAAAGATGAAGCCAGCTGACTTCAAAGGAAGTCAGTACTTGCATCAACTCTGCAGGGGTGTTGAGTAAAATGAGGAACGAGAGGAAAAACACTATTATGTTTTAAATTTAAAGTCCTAAATCATTATTTCCTGGCTGTGCCCGAGGTTACGTAGACAGAAAGTAAACTGTTCGTGTCATTGAAATGATGATATAGGAGGATCAGGAAGCTTAAGAAAGGAAATTTCTAAAGTCACATTTAAACCTCCTGTTCCCTGGTGTGTCCATGTGTTCCTAAGACTCTAGTTTTCAGAGATGGAGCAACACTCTGGTACCCCTATCATACTCAGGTGCCTGCTGGGGATTGACCTGTTTCAGAATTCTCTTCTCCAGAGCAATATTTACAAGATACTCCTGAAAATAATTCAATGTGAGACATTTAACGAGTTGCTAATATTTGTTTGGGAGCCTCTATTTCTAATTAGGAATTTGGCTGTTTATAAGCATAGGGGAACCCACGTGTTTATCTTAGAAAAGAGAAGGCACTCAATGTTCTTGAAAAACACTGATCTAATCTCTCCTGCATTAGGAGAACGTCATACATTCTTTGTGTTTGACGTTATACTAAAGGTATAGATGTCAAAAGCTAAAGAGAATTACTAAGACTTTTTTATTAAAATCTCCTTTTATAATGTCTACTATTTAATTAAAGTCATTTCTAATATCATTCTTGAACTGACTAGTGCGTCTATGATTCTAGAGAATAAGGCAAAAATAATTTATAGTCCTGATTTGAAAAACATATTTAAATAAGGCAGAATTAATACTTTAAAAGTGAGTACTCCTCTGGATTTAGGTAAACTGTTTTAGTAGAGTAATATGTGATTTATGATGTTTCTAAAATGTTTTATGTAATTACTTTTGAAAAATAAATGGATAAATTCTCCTCTGTGGTTGTGTTTGAATTAGTGTAGTGATACAGCATGAACTAAAACTAGAAAAAAGGCTAAGTGAAGCTGACATAATTTAGAGTAATTTTGGAAAAGAATCACTTTTTGCTATATGAATTTGGCTTCGCTTTGTAATGAAAACATCTACTAGATGACCTCTAAAAATTCATCATTATATCCCTTTGTTCATTTTGCATTTAGGGACACATGCATAAACTTGTGTAATCGGGCTATTATTTTGATGGAATGAGATAAAAATGTTGACAATATTTCTGAGACTGATGAAATACTAATAACTAGAAAACCACTAACATTTGCATTTGTCTGGAACCATGCTACCAATATTCTTCATTATTGCATTTAATTTTCTGTAAGGATACGGCTAATCGCTCTCTTTTCACTCTAGCTACTGATTCTTTCTTTGATTGTTCAGATAAATATATTGTCATGAGTAGGCTAATCTTTGCTTTTGAGATGAGATCTTGCTGTGCTACCCACATGGGCCTCAAATTTCAGGACTCAAGTGTTTTTAATTTTCTCAGCCTCCTAAGTATGCAGGCATACTGCCACATGTCACCACAACTAGTACAAATGTGATCATCTTTAGATTGGGAGTTTCCACAACAGAGCTCATGAGGTTCAGCATCTGAACAAACCAGTTGTCTAGGTACAAATATAAATAAAAGAATCCCTTCTTAATTTTTAGGTGTGTTTATGCCTTATAAATAGATGAGATACTAAATGTAAACTATGTGTTGATTATTTTTTAAAGAACTGATATGCTGGCAACACAAACTTAAACCTTCATAGAGTAAAGGGTATACTAATCCAAAAGTTTACAAACCACTAATTCTAATATCATCAAATCTTATTGATACCATATTACACCTGAGCCGAATACCATACATAGTTTCATATTAATACAAGATGCATTTGGATTAGAGTTAGCAATGGCAAACCTTAGTAACTAAGCCTATACTAATAGATAGGACCCACATTTCTCAAATACAGTTGATATTAATATATATTATTTCGTGATGTAAAGTACCCGATCTCTGAAATGAGATTAAAACTTCAATATAGTAAATTGGCTTTATATATAATGTGTGACTATATTTTAAAAACCAAACACTTATAACAGATGTCTGGGGGACTACCTTCTGCTTCTGATTTGTTTCTCCATAAGATGGTAGCTGCAGGGTGATGGGACCCCTGACCTGGAAGCAATGATGCTTAAAGAGTCATTTAGCACTTTAGCTTTACATCTTCAATGTTTTATGAGACATTACCTCCAATTTTTTTTAAAAAAGATCATTTGTTGAAGTGAGATTTGAAGACATATATTTAAATTATGAAAGCATAATTATCTCGCTGGGTCAGTGAGTGAATTATGACTTCTTTTTCTTTTTCGAGGAGACAAGATACAATTCAACTGTTTTTCTGCTGTAGAAGTAGAATTGCTTGTTTGTTTCTCCTTTTAAAAGTGCACATGCGAGAGACAGAAAGAGAGAAGTGAGCTAAGAAGAGAGAGAGAGAGAGAGAGAGAGAGAGAGAAAGTGAGCTGAGAGCGGGCACTGAAGATGGCCACTTCTTGTTCCCATAGACCTTTGTAAGGAGAAAACACATCTAGGGAGCTAGGGAGACTGGTATCTAAACAGGACCAATAGGGGAAATTGAGGACACAGTGCCCCTATAAAACACTCAACCTAGAAACCAATAAACACACTCTCAGGTCTGGGGCCCTTCCTAGCTCAGAGGGAGCTGGGTGCAGTAAAACTATCAGCTTCCCCTTCTCTTTGGTTGGGTCTTACATATCTCCCAAATGGTTAATTCTTTTTTACAAAACAAACTCAGGGGTCATCCTGTAAATGACCACTAGCACCCTCATTAGACTTCCTTAATAAAAACAGTAAACAAACAAAAAACATTAATAGAAAATCTATTAGAAAATGGGGGTGCAGGGAGGAACTGAGAGTTGGGAGGAATTTGGGGAGGGGAAAACATGATCAAAATATGTTGTATTAAAGTTTAAAAAATGTTTTTAAACAAAACCCTTTAATTATCAGAACATTCTTCTTGTTTCTGAAATATCACATTGGCCTTACCTTCTTTAAGATAATCTTTTATTTCTTAATATTTTCTTTTTTAAAATATTGTATATTTTATCTTGTGTGTGTGTGTTTGTGTGTGTGTGTGTATGTGTGTGTGTGTGTGTGTTTGTGTGTGTGTGTCTGAGTATATGTATGTGAACCACATGTGTGCAGTAGCCCTGGGAGGTTAAAGAAGACTCAGATGCCCTGGAATCAGAGGTACAGATGGGAGTGAACTGTCATGTGAATGCAGAGAACCAAATCTGTGTTCTCTGCCAGAAGCCTGAGCCATCTCTCTAGTCCCTCTTTTCTTCTTGAAACATGTTAGTGATTTATCAGTGTGAAAAAAAAAGATGAGCAAATATCCTCTTTCCCATTATCACTTACTTTGCACTTTTAATATGCTCTTAATTGATTTAAGAATCTAATAGCTTCCATAAAATTTTATAAATTGAAATATGGAAAATTTAAACACCACAGTTTTGATTCACAATTACTTGAGAAGATCAGTGTCATACACCACCATTTTGCCAGTTGGGAATCTTGAAGTTTAACCTAGCCTTTCGACTCCTATGTAGTTAGTTTGGCATTTAGATGGGAAATTGAACTGGCTTTTTGCAGTAATGCTATCATTAAGCTTCCAGTCTGACTCACCGGTTACAATTTATTCAAAAAAAATAAATGACAGCAGATGTTATAACAGCTACATTAGGAAAATTATACCCATTTAGCTCTAATCAAGCCAATTTCTCACCTATCTGAAGACAAGAGAAATCGATTTAAAGAGTTCTGAATAAATGGAAAAACATTTGCTGAAGTAACCCAAGGTAGACAACCTGATTACTTATGGGGAAAATAGTTCTCACTTGCTCCTGCAATTTGATATGCATTTCATTAAGAATACTGGAAATCTTTAAAACAGTGTTTTTATTTATTCCTTGAGTACTTCGTACAATATATTTTCATTATATGCTTTTTCTACTCCAAATTTCTCCCAAACCAGCCTTTACCTTCCTATCAATCCAACTCCATATTCTTTCTTGTCCAAACAAGGCTTAGTTTGTGGTGACTATCCCTAATCATGGTGCCTTCTCTACCCTATGGCTGATATACACAGTACCCAGTGTCACCCCTCCAAAGAACACTGATTTTCCTTCTCCCAGAAGTTACAAGTTGTAAATAGCTTCCTGACAAGGGGTGTGACTTTGTGCCCACGTCCTTTCCTCTATGTGGGGATTTTTCTGGCTTGAGTTTGTGCAGAAAAACTCAAAGCATTTTCTCAAAATCAGGGACAAGTTAAGGGCATCCACTCTTAGCACTTTTCTTCAATATGGTACTTAAAGTCTTAGTCAGAACAATAAGAAGTGGAAATAAAAGGGAGAAGTCAAAATACCTTATTACTCTATTTCAGTAATATGTTTCAATTCATTAAAGATTCAATCAGAAATCCCCTAGAGCAAATAAACAGTTTCAGCAAAGTGGCAGAATACAAAATGAACATACAAAATAAAGTAGTCTTCCTGAATACAACAATGACAAGCACACTAAGAAAGAAGTCAGAGGAAAAAGAGAGAGCTAATAAACATAACCAAGGATGCAAAAGATTCCTACAATGAAAAATTTCAAATAGTGAAGAAACTGTGGAATACAGTAGAAGACAGAAACACCTACCTACTAAGGTCTTAGATCTAAAGAACTGATATTATAAAAATAGTCACTGATGGTGGTTTACACATGAATATCACCCAAAGACTCATGTCTTTGAATGCTTGGCCCATAGGGAATGGCACTATTAGGAGGAGTGGCCTTGTTGGAGTACATGGCCTTTTTTGGAGGAAATGTGACACTGTGAAGGTAGGCTTTGAAGTCTCACATATGCTGAAGCCATGCCCAGTGTGACAGTTTACTTTGTGCTTCCTGTGGATGAAAATATAAAATTCTCAGCTCCTTTTCCAGCACCATACTTCCTGCCATGAGAATAATAGACTAAACCTCTAAAGCTGTAAGCCAGCCCCAATTAAATGCTTTCATTTATAAAATGTTGTCTTGCCATGTCTTGGCATCTCTTCAGAGCAATTGAAACCTTAAGTAAGACACCGTCCTACCAAAGCAATATACTTATTCAATGCAATTTTAATCAAAATCCACATGACATTCTTCAGATGTAGCCATGTAACCCTAGCAAAAAGAATACTGCTAGATGTATTTTGCATCTGATTTCAAGCTCTACTACAGAGCCATAGTTTAGAAACAACACCAAGCTGCAGCAACAAAGAAAACAGCATGGTATTAGCACAAAAACGAACAGACATCAAATAAATAGAACAGAAGACCCAGGTATAAGCCCTACAAGTACAGTGGGGAAAAACAAGACTCACCATGTAGCTGTGACTGGCCTGGAATTCACTATGTAGATCAGGCAGGCCTTGAACACACAAAGACCCCCCTGTGTCGGTCTCTCAAGTGCTAGGATTGAATGTATGTGCTACCATGTCCAGTTTTCTATCTGATTCTTTACAAAAAAGAAAACAAATAAACAAGCAAACCCTTGACGAGAGATGACATCATCAACAAATGGTGAAGGAAATCCTGATATTCACATGTAGAGGAATGAAACTAAATCTTTTGATCTTTCACCCTGAACAAATATCAATTCCAAATAGATTAAGGACCTAACATAAAACCTTAAGCTCTGAACCTGATGGAGGAAAAAGCTACAGAGTACATCACACAGTATAGAATAGATAAACACTTTTCAAATAGAACTCAAGTCATTTAGGAAATAAAACCAACAGTCAATAAATTGGCATGAAATTAAAGAGTTTCTATGGAGCTAAGGAAACTAAGTTAAGTGAAGAGACAGTGGACAGAATGAGAGAAAAATCTTTCCAGTCACAATGTCACAGAGAGTTAATGTCATTTTATTGATTATTTATTTACTTTTCTAATTTAGCTTTTTTATGATTCTTTGTGATTTCACATCATCTCGATCCCACTCATCTCCCCCTTAGCATCCAAACTCTGTCTTTAACCCCCCCCAAAAAAAACAAATCTAAAATTTAAAAGAAAAGAAAGAAGAAAAATCTTGTCAAGGAAGCTATATTGTGACACAGTGAGTTATACAATGTGCCCTTTATCCCATACATCTTTACTTCCAAATGTTGATTGCAATGAGTCATTGATCTGTTTTAAGCCCTCTGGTTTCTGCTGCAGTGTTAATACTGGGACCTCACAGGGACTCCTCTTGGATATCCTGTTGCTGTCCTGTGTCATGGAGATGCTGCAGCTTTTGGTATGCAGGACCAGCCTCTTCACATGATCCAGCAGCTCATAGATGGGGTGGATGTTGGACTGGGCCAATTTATAGCCCTGATTCTGGGCCTGGGTGCATGTTGGGTTGGTCATTTCCCCAGCTTTCCATCATCCTCATTGAGGTGAGCTCTCAGGCTAGCTCACCCTATGCAGTAAGAGGCAATGCATGGGGCCCATTCCCCTGCTCTCCAGCCCTCAGGGCAGCTCACCCACACCTGCACCACAGGGCCAGCTCTATTATGTTGTCCAGGTGAGGTGCAGAGGCCATCTTCCTGAATGCTGCAGCTGGTGAGAGGCAGGGCAGGATCTCTTGCTCTTGTGACCTTAGGACTGAGGTGGGATGTTTCTCTGAATGCGGGGAATATGTTTTATAACCATTGGTTAATAAAGAAGTTAATTTGGCCAATAGCCAGGCAGAATAGAGCCATGTGGGAAATCCAAACAGAGATACAGGGAAAGAAAGGGCAGAGTCAGAGAGATGTCAGCAGCGACCAGAGAAATAAGATGCCAGAGCAATACTGGTAAGCCATGGGGCATGTGGATATACACAGATTATTAGAAATGGGTTACTTTATATGCAGAGCTATCCAGTAAGAAGCCTGAGCCATTGACAAGTTTATAATTAATATTAAGCTTCTGAATGATTATTTCATAAATGGCTGTGGATACCAGTGGATGGGAGAGAAAGCAGTCCAATGGAACCACGTGAGGCAGAGAAAAGACTTACAGCTATATAGGGCCAGCTCTCCCACCTGCCACAGGCAGCAAGGGAGTGTTTCCGATGGCAGATGCGGGGCAGAGTCAAATCTCTCTTTCTTAAGTTCTTGAGGTTGACTCACCCACATCCCAGTCAATTGGGCTTAGCTCTACTGTGCTGCCCAGGCAAGGTACAGGGCCTGCTCTCCTGAGTGCTATAGATGGTGGGGGCAGTTCCAGATCTACTCTCATGACTCACGGGCCAGCTCCCCTGCCTGCCACAGGCTGTGAGGAATAAAAGGGAGGCATCTCTTCCTCATCCACACTACCACATACAGATGAGTAGTCGGGCCAGCTCTCCTGCACTCAGCACCTTGGGACTAATTCATTCTCACCCGTCAACAGGGTCAGCTCTACTGTGCTGTGCAGGCAAGGTATAGCACTGCTCTCCTGATTGCTGTAGTCAGTTAGGGACTGGGCCAGCTCTCCCATCTGCCACAGGCAGTAAGGGGCAGGGAGACAGGAGAGAGCATTTTCTCTTCACTCATGGCACCATATGGCAAATGAGGAGTGGGCCAGATCTGCCATATTCACTTTCCTGGGCCTGATTACCAGCACCAGTGTCTAGAGGGCCAGCTCCACTGTGCTGCCCAGGTAAGGTTCAGAGAACACTTTCCCTAGTGCTATAATTGGTAGGGACCTGGATCAGCTCTCCCACCTTCTGCAGGTGGCAAGGGACAGGGGGGAGGACATCTTTCCCTCACCCCCAACACCACGTGGCAGGTGGGGGTGGGTGGGACCAGTTCTCCCGCTCTCATGCCCTCAGGTCCAGCTTGCCTGTGTCTCCGACAGCAGGGTTAGCTCTGGTGTGGTGCAAGTTGGAGGACCTGCTCTCTTGAGTGCTGCAGTGGATGAGGGTGGTGGCCAGTTGGCCCTAGTGCTGGGACAGTGAAAGCCTTATCTTTTGGGCCTTAGAGGGTATCAGGAGCCAGGGACAGCAGCACTTTTTGCAGCTGTGGCAGGACATGGCAAGTCCAGTAATGGCGCTTGGCAACATTCCAAGCCTGGGTGTCACCATGGTCTCCTGGTTTGCCAGCAGGTCACTACCCACTTCACCCTACCTTCTCCTCTTCGGATCTGCCTCTCTTCATAGGACATAAGCCATTCTGTCTCTTTCTTCCATATCCCACCATATATTTGTTCATCATAATAATGTCTGTCCACTCTCAGCCACAAGGCCTGGGCCTATGTTTTCTCCTCCTTACCTGAGGTGGAGAGCCCCAGACCAGTGTGTAGATATTTTTCTCCCATTCAGTCTTAATGGTGCTGGGCAGGCTTGTGTTTTCTCCTTCACACTCAAGCCAGACATCTATGTGCCACTTCACACAGACATCTATGTTAAATGGGAATAAATAGAGAAAACAGGAAGTCAGAAAAGAAATCATGGGTGGATAGGGAAACAATGAGGGAGATATACTAAAACAGGACAGATAGAAAATTAGGAAGGGACATTATAAGGTTTAAGCTGGGTTAGGTTGGAGGGAGAGGAATGTTGGGGGGAGGGTTAGAAGCCTACTGATTTATAAACTACAAACTGTAACCAAAAAAAAAAAAAACATAATAGCTTGAAATGGAGTTACCCTTAAGTGGCCACTAATGCTTCCAAGAAAAATAGACTTTTAGATAAGAGTTCCAGTGACAGTGAGATACTTTCCTGATCAGAAAGTTACTAGATTCCCTTCCCAATAAAACAGGCTTTTTCCATCCTACATGGATGACCACTAGAGCTACACGGTAAGAAACCACTTTTGATGGCATCACAGATTTTAGCTACAGGAAACAGAAAAGTAAAGTTAGAACTGAACTGAAAACACCCTTCATGCTCACTAGAGTTTGTAGGGCCACTATGTGTTATGCAGGTTGTTGAGGAAGAAAAACTCATCAACAATCTCATGCAGCTGCAGACCATGATTGCTATGATAACAACTTCTATACAAGATATACACACTGGTGTAATATTGACTATCTATATTGAGGGTAGCCAATATTTTTGTGATTGGAATTCAGGAACATTCTATGCAAGAGGATATGCATGTTAAACTATGAGTCAGAAGCTTATGATGAGAAGGCATGGGACTAGAGAAGAATATTCTATCATTGTCTCTGTAAATAGATATGTTGTTAAACTACTTTCTCAGTATTTATGTTTATAGCATAGATTAATGTTATTCTCAGTCTGGGGCAGTGAAGCTCCTTTTAAACAGAATAACATCAGAGACTCCCATCTATCCAAAGTGCTGAAAATAACTGACTAAACAGGATATTTATATAACCATTCACCCAAGATTTACCATGAAATGCTGCCATGTAGAAATTTGGAACACACAATAGCAATAGATACCTGCACATGAGTGGGTACTTCAACAACTAAATTAATGAATGAATTAATAAAATTTCTCATTCAAAAAACAAAAGTTTGTAGAGAACATGTCATGGATAAACCAAAGAAATTTTAATGATTCTGTAACACAATATTTCAAGAGAGGGTGCACACAAATTTATTTTTGTAAGCAGATGATGCCACAATAAAATGACTTGTTGACTTTTAAGTAGAATTCATATTTCACATACCTTCCTATATACAAGTGTATACACATGTGTGCACACACACACATACACACACTGAAAACACATATAATCTAATGATTTGCCTTTACCCTAGACTCAAAAGATATGAGTCTTTCTGTGCTGATTTTTAACAAAATTTTAATAAATGAAAAAGAGACATTTTCCCATAGGTAAAATCAGTGAATAACACATCTGAAAGTAGAAAAGGCAGGATCAGTGAGAGAAGAAGCCTGTAAAATGTTCTGTTTTAAGCAGTGCCTAGAAATAATCATGATTATACAATTCTATTTTATGAGTAAGAGGAACACTGGGTACCCAACTGTTGCATAGTGCCCAGTAAGAAATCAATTAACACATATGTTTAATAAAATCATGATAGTTTTAAAAAGCACAAGATGCCCTACCTAGTTGCAACACCTATACACCACAACACTGACCAGCAGGATAAGATATCTATAGAGGGGCAGTAAGTGATACTCAAATGTTGATGACAATTGACATCTGTCTAATCGGACTTAAGGCCCACTCAACAGGAGTAAAATTATTCATGGTCCTAGAAACTTCACACCTTCCTGAAGATAGTAGGTCATGGATCTTAGCAAAGAATCTGATACCACCACTTTGCTAAACCAGAACAATTCCTTACTATCTAAGTCATGTCTTTAAGTTCACTGATAAGTGCAACTACCACCTCTCAGCAAATGGAGACCACCACAGAAAACCAGAAATGGATACAATGCAGAGATCAATGGATTGTGGGGTTTTCAGCCTTAATGGATCCATCTACATAATAATTTCAGCATTTTACTCAGGGATCACAGCAGATTAGGGGCTGGAAAGATGAGCCAGAATACCAGGAATTTAACTCAAATTTTCTACCAGAAAACTTCTAGAAATGGTCAACAACTTCAGTTAAGTGACCAGATACAAAATTCACTTACAAAATTACTACTTTGTCTATACACAATAACAGACATGCTGAGAAATGAATCATTGATATTTCCTTTACACAATACCATCAAATAAGATAAAATATCTAGGAATAAAACTAACCAAGGAAATAAACAGAAATAAAGATGTCCTATGTTCATGGATAGGTAGAGTTAATATTATAAAAATGAGCATTCTGTCAAAGGCAATTTACAGATTCAATGCTATCCCAATAAAGATCTCTATAATATTCCTCACAGATATGAGGAGGGAGGCAACATTCTAAAATCCATGTGAAATCACAAAAGACCCCAGATTGCCAACATAGTCTTGACTACTACTACTACTACTACTACTACTACTACTAATAATAATAATAATAATAGAAGGATTGCCATTACAGATGTCAATAAATATTACAACAGTATGGTACTATGACAGATATAGCTATGCAGACTAATGGCAGGCGAGAAATTCTACCACTGAACCACCAATGCCATGTTTCTGCAGACTAATGGAACAAAGAGAAGACCCAAATGAGCACAAGTAACCTCAGTCATTTAATATTTGACAAAGATGTTAAAAACTTACAATGGAGAAAAGACAGCATCTTTGATATCTCCAAAAATGGATGTTCACTCATAGAAGAATAAAATCAGATCTGTATCTATCACTGTGAACAAAATTAATTACAAATAGATCAAAGATCTAAATGATAAATCTAAAACCACTGAAACTGCTAGAAAAAGATACATAAACATTACCCTACAAGATACAGGTGTAGAAATGAACTTCCTGAATAGGATCCATTTGTTCGGATATTAAGACCAACAATATATAAGTAGATCTCATAAAACTACAAGGCTTGTACACAGCCAGGGAAATAGCCAAGTGAAGAGGAAACCCATTGAGTAGGAGAGAATCTTTTCCATCTAATAGAAGATTAGTGTCCAGAATATAAGAATTCAAAAAATACTCAAGAAAGCAAATTGCTCATCTTTAAAAAAATTGGGCCATGGGTCTAAAAATAATTCTAAAAGAATAAATAAAAATGGCTGAGGACTGTATCGAATGTGATCATCATCCTTAACAATTAGGCAAATGCAAAATCTAAAAACCTTGATATGCCATTTTATGCCAGTCAGAATCTCTAAGATCAAGAAAGCAAATAACAACAGATGCTGGTGAAGTTATGGGGAAATGAGAACTGCACCACATTCATAGTTGGTGGGATTACAAACTGGTGCACCCACTCTGAAGATCAGTGTGAAGAATTCTTAAAGCTAAAACGAAGTCTACCATATCACTCAGCTATACTTTCCTCTAACATATGTCTAAAAGACTTAGCATCCTACCCTACAGATACTTTCTCAACCATGTTCATTCCTGTCTTATTCACAATAACTAGAAAATAAAGCTTCAATGTCCTTCAAGTGATAAATGGATAATGGCTATGTGTTACATATTCACAATGGAATACTATTCAGCTCTTAAGAAAAAAATTAAACCCTTAAATTTGCAGGACAACGGATGGAACTAGAAAATACTATAATGAGTGAGATAATTCAGACCCAGCAAGCCTAATGCCATGCATTCTCTTTCATCTATGCTTCTTAAGTCCAAATCTTCAGATGTGATTATATATCCTGAAGTAACTTCAGAAAGCATGGAAGTTATGGATGGTATGGAGGAGAGGTTAGGAGTGCTAGAATAGATGTGTAGGTTATATGAAAGGAGAAATGGCCAAAATGTGGTGATGGTTTTAATGGGAGAGAGGGTTAGGAAGTCAACATAGAAGGACAGGGAGGGCAAAGGGATAAATGACACTGAAGATGTTTGAAAAGTCTGTTGGTTTTTTAATATTTACTTAAAATTATGTATTATACATTGTAGGTATATGTGGATGAATGCAGAAGCATATTTATATTCACATTCAGTGAAGTTGTGTCACATGGCAAGATAATAATCTAGCCAAGAACCATAGACTATCTTTCAGAAACCCCAGGCATGAGAAACTTCTTTTAGAATTAGTGGTTAGGGGAGTCCAAGTAACTCTAAACACAATGGAGGCTATTGCTGTTGCCCTTGACTGGCTTGCAGAAATGGAAGGTAAGATCTGATTTCTGAAGACACCTCACATTTTGCATCAAGGACTGAAGAAACTGTTGTGATCTAGAAGCTTTCTCCTCTCATAATGTAAGAAGGAACTGTATAAGTTGCCCAGGGGGAACAGCAGTTATCAGTCCCATATATCTCTAGTACCTATGAACCCCAACAATGACAAACTACCAACTGGAAGGATTTTCTAAAAGATAAGTTCATAGCTCTCTTTTTCGTCAAAGACACCTATTTTTGAAGCAGACAGAGACTGTTGCAGAAAGCCACAGTTGAACACAATATAGGGAACAATGGACTGTGGGATGTACATCTGATAGTTTTATTGCACAGTCCCTACACCTAAGGCTAAGGGAACATCATGGAAGAGGGTTTGGAAAGATTTTAGGAGCCAGAGGACCACAGGACCTGTTCAGAGACAGTGTAGAAAACAGGAAATGGAAGAGGGTAGGGAGAAAGGGGAGGGTGAGTAACCTGGGAGAGGCTGTGGTAGGAGATGAATATGATTAAAATAAATTGTATGAATGTATAAACAGTAATACAACATTAAAATGTATTTTTCAATGTATGGTAAGGTAAAAATTACTGCTAAAGAGAAATGGGTAGAACAAATGGGAGTGCAAATGGCTTTTTTCTGGGTCTTTGAAAACTGAAAACTACCAATTATGCTTATAGGGGACAGAGTAAGGTTAGTTAGGTTTACAAACATCTGGTCTCTGCTATGGTTTAGTCTGTTGCTGGTTCTATACTGAACATGATTCTGTTGTTTACCAAACATGTCTTGTCTTTAATCTTTTCCCTTCTTTGTACACCTGTGAATCACTTCCGGTCATATTCACATTTGCAGTCTGTGGGCTGGGGTGGTTATCCACCATCATGAGACTCCCCAGATAATACTCCCTAGGGTGGGTAATGCTATAGCTGAGACAGTATCTTCCCAGTGAACTCAGAATGTTCTCAGTATCCAAACAACTGAGATATGTATAGCTGAAGGATCTGTCTTTGGACTTAGGAAACCTCCTAGGTATTAAAGACATGCTAGAGGGATGCAGATGTGGATATCAGGTACACAGCAGGCACTTCAGGATTCTCAAGCTCTACAGCAGTGAACAGCAACAGGTGGCTCCAGAAATTGAGACCCTCACACACACTAACTTCAGATTTGTCTTAAGGTTATAAAACTCCAGAATTATTTTAAGCTTACGAGATTTGCTCCCAACCACTAAGTATGGAGCTAAAGGCCATTGTGTACTTCACTGCCTGCACTGAGTCTATTAATTCCTGTACTTTGGGGACTGTCAGCATCTTGCCTGTCTAATTTACACAACTATACCCATAGGGTGTTTCTTATAGGCTGTGACCATTCCAATGTGGGCTTTCTGACTTGTGCTTATTCACAGTTCTCAGGTCCTCTGAAAAGCTCACATTTAAATAATAGGTACTCTCTTCAGATGGTACCCAGTCCTTGCCCTCCAAGTTATATATTGTTAAAACACTATAAGTGCCATATTCTGTAGGCCTTTGAAATGTTGAAGATTAACTACCTACCTGTAATATATCTCTGTATATCTAGAAACCTGACTAACATAACTACAAGTTTGACTATTATAAATCACTATGTATTAATTTATAATTTTTAATTATACATTATATTTTTAAATAAGTTGCATAAACATCATACCTTAAACAAGAGTGAAATATACATATATACAGTATAACAAAATCAACCTTAAATATGTATCAAAAGACCAAAATCCATACCAATGCAAAATATTCGTCTCTATATCATATTCTCCTAATTTTTTCTTTTACAAATTGACTGTGACCATTAATCATTTATTATCAATCATTTTAAAGGAAAAATAAGCATGTCTAAACAATCATTTTGGGAATTTGAGTATAGTTTTTCCAAACTGCTTCCTGCTCTTTGTTGGGCAAAGTATTTTTAGGGTTCATGGAGATCTTTCAGGGGGTTCTTGTTGCATCAAACCATATCTTCTGTGAAAACAATAGCAGAACCTCTTTTCCAAAGCAACATATCCTTAGATTCAAATTTTGAAGTGACGATACCTTTAAAATACATATATTGATTTAGCTTAGCAGCCCCCAGAATCAAATGTCTCTCTGTTATTAAAAAAAATAAATAAATAAAACACAAAAATATACATAATCCAGACTCTCTGTGTATTTTCCATCTTTATGTGACTTATTTTTATTACTTTTTAATACTTATTTTATTATCTTTACTCCTTTAATCTATGACTGTCTGTCTTTTATAACAGTATATACTCTTTTTCCTCTTTCTCCCTAGCCTAAATATAATTTTTCAACAGATTGTGACCCATTCAGAGGTTTATTTTTGTCTGAATCTGTTTTTGTTGCATATTTGCAATTGTTTTCTGGCCAGGAGTGCCTTTTTTTATTGCTAAGCAGGCATGACTAGGACCAACTCTGAGGCCCTGCCTTTTGACTCTGCCCCATCCAACATGGCAGGAAGTATGTTCTCCACCTCTGCTAACCATGCTCACTGCCCAAGCTCCAGGGATCAGTGGGTCTATGTCACAATTAAGCAGCTAGTAGCACTGCTCACAAACTTCATTTCAGTTTTCCATAACCAGACCTCCTGAAAAAGCCAGAGGTATTCCTGCAGCCAGCTCTTAAAGAAGCCATGTAGTTTTTTCTTCTAATGCTGACTCAGGAAGCCTTCTCTCAAAGGAATTGTTCCCTGCTTGCCTCGAGCAAACAGAGCCCAACCAAGAAAATGCTGCTACCAAGAAGCCATGTTTAACTCTATTCTTTTGTGTCTAGAATTCCTTCCCAAACTCTCTCAGGTTTTATGTGGATGTAGCTTCTCGACATTGGCATGCCACTTTGTAAGCAGAGACTGCTCTTTCATTCCTGGCTGCCCAGACCAGAATAATCACACAGAAATTATATTAATTACAACACTGCTAAGCCAGTAGCTTACGAATATTCCTGGCTAACACTTATATCTTAAATTAACCCATTTTTATTAATCTGTGTATTGGCATGAGGCTGTGGCTTAGCAGAAAGTTTCCAGGATCTTCTCCTTTGGCAGTTACATGGTGTCTCCTTGACTCCACCTACTCTTTCTACATATTGGTGTGGGACAATGGTCTGTATTCTGTCAATTATATTTTAAATAAATTCTGATTGGCCAGTAGCCAGGCAGAAAGTATAGGTGGGACAACTAGACAGGAAGTAGAGGTGGGTCAATGAGAACAGAGAATTCTGGGGACAGGAAAGTGTGGTCTACAGTTGTGACCCAGCCACAGAAGAAGCAAGATTGACTGCCTTGCTGAATAAGGTACTGAGCCATGTGGCTAACATAGACAAGAATAATGGGTTAATATAAGTTATAAGAGTTAATAAGAAGCCTAAGCTAATGGGCCAATCAGTTTATGATTAATGTAGATCTCTGTGTGATTTCTTTGGGATTTAGTGACTATGGAAATTGGGCAGGACAGAAAACTCAGTCAACAAAATATCTTTTCCACCCTGGCTATATTCTGCCCTGTTATAGGCCATAGCAGCTCCTTTATTAACCAATGGTTTAAAAAAAAGTATTCATAGCATACAGAGGGGAAACTCACTTTACAAAACGATTTTCAAAGTTGATAAAAATTTTGCTGAAACTAAGTCCTGTGCTGGCTAATTTTATATCAACTTGACACAAGCTTTCACTCAAATGAAAAAAAAATGCCTTCTTTAGATCTGGTTGTATGCAAGCCTTGTAGGTAATTTTCTTAACTAGTGATTGATCAGAAGGGTCCAGCACATTGTGGGTGGTGCCAACCCTGGGCTGGTGTCCTGAGTTCTATAAAAAAGCAGGTTGATTAAGTCATGAGGAACAAGCCAGTAAGCAGCATTCCTCCATGGCCTCTGCATTAGATCTTGCCTTCAGGTTCCTTCCCAGTTTTAGTTCCTGTCCTGACTTCTTTTGATAAAGAACAGAAGTGATGTGGAAGTATAAATAAGTAAACCCTTTCCTCCACAACTTGATTATTTTTGATTTTTCCCATGGTGTTTCATCACAGCAGTAACCCTAACTAAGACTAGCACAGTCTCCCATCTGTATATTAGTCTAATAATGCTTTCTGTTTCAACACCAGAGCTACAGTTACAGGGAGACTAGATAACTGTCAAAGACTTCAGACTTTGCTCCCTGGACCTCTTCAGAGAAAACTTGTCATCTACTACTTTGCAAGGAAAACTTCTAAGTGTCAATTAATAGCTATCATTAGTGGAAAATAAACTGTCCTATTAATAGCACTGTCAATGTTATTACCTCAGCCTTCAGGTAAATAGCTACCCTTGCCACATACTTGCAAACAAATTTGTATTCATTCTCACATTTTTTTAAATACAGGAAGAGAAATGTTTAGTATATATTTTGCTAGCATCTAGATGTATTCTGCAGATGTGGTAAATTTGTGCATATAGATTGCATTATCCTTCACGGTTTGATTTTGTTCAATAAAGAAGCAATTGCTTCTGTATAAAGAAAATCATATCCTTCCTCAGCTGTATCAACACAATCTTCTTTTCTTTTGGAATGCAGCTGACATTGCATATCAAGTTTGACATACTTAGTTAATGTTGTGCAATATGACCTCCAACATACATGAGCATAGCTTAAAAATGTCCTTCTGAGCTAAAATTATAGTCATATTTCCCTAATTTATTATTTCATAAAATATTTGAACACATACAAGAGTGTTCAGTCTTCTAAATGTAATTTCCTTCCAACTTATGTAGAAGAGATTTGGAACTCAAAATAAGTACTAAGCTACCCATTATCAATATAAGGAAAAAAACCTGGATGACTGTCACCTGTTAAACAAAGAATGTACCTCTTCATAATAACTTATTAAAATAAAATTCTATCATTCTCTTTCACTCAGAAAGATTTTAGTGAATAAACAAAACATTATCTTATTACAAATGTGTTCATAAATAATTCCTTTAATCTGATTCTCTAAACACTGATAAAAATAATCCTCAGTGATTGTAATATTCTTGGTCTATCCCAGCAAATACTTGATAAGAACATTCTAAACTCTGATAGTTTCTTTTAATCAAAATTATCAAGAATATCAATAAGATAGCAACAAGAAGAAAACTCATACTTCTAATTTCTAGAAGAATAAGGCACTATTGCTTATATACCAATATTATCTGACTTCTAGAAGAATTAAATAATCTTATAACTCTATGCATAAGGGTACAATGGTGGTAGGCATACTTTGACAGTAACAAATATTTCTCTAATAAGACTTAAGGCCCGCTCAACAAGTGGGAAATCATGCCTGGTAATGTAAACCTGGCCAAGTACCCAAGGCTAGTGAAGCCAGGGATCTTCACGGAGAACCTACAACTGACACCTTGCTAAACAAACATCATCTGGAATGAGCATGCTGTATATATTTTGCAACTCACACACGTAAATTAAACTAAAAGCGGCTATGAATTTGTGAGAGATAAGAGGGTGCCTAGAGGGGCTGAAAAGAGGAAATTGTGAATCCATGTAATTGTATTATAATTTCAAAAGTAAAAATTACTATTAAAAATTATTTAAAAGAGACTTAGAGACTATAATCACTGCAATAAACTTCCATGGTCTTTTCAGTTCCTCTGAATGAAGTACTGCAAATATAAGTCCTAGTTACTTCCCACAGTACATTAAATGTGTATTCAACTCATAGCACTGAAGCGGGGGGATACCAGCATTTCTGCATCCCTGACTTGCAGTGTTAGAGAGTCACATGGAGACTATGCTGGGATTGGTTATTGAGATGCAGGTTGCAAATCTCCCATCTCCTCATTTATGATGGATGCCAGTGAAGTCTGTGGCTGGTACCAGGAGTCCTACATCAAGGAGATTTATGGGAAGGATGCATTTAGTGTTATTCATGAGCCACTTAACAAGCTTCAGCCATGGATACAATATAGCCTTTGTTTACAGTCCCAGGAGGTCTTTAGAAGGCTTTTGAAAATTGAAGATTTTTTTTTTGATAAATGGTAGAAGATCTTTAGGTGGATCTGAAAGTGTATTTTCCTGTTAACTTGAAGAGTACTATATTTCATCCTAACTTCACCGTTTCCTCAATAAAAAATTATCAAATATTCCACTGGTATTTTATTCTGCTATTGTTCTGCTATATTAAGTAACCAAGAGGGACACATTTTTTTTTTAGAAAAATGATTTCAATCTCTATTACAGGAAGTTGAAGCATCTTAACAGGATATCCAGACTATTTGAACAGAAATGAAACAACATATGTTTGAAACTGTCTTTTGCATCATACTTTTATGCGGATGACATACCTGCTTCCCAGTGCACTGTTATTTATGGCAACGATATGTGTTCATCTTACAATCATGAAACTTAGCTCCACAGCTAACTGTAAGACTCAGAAGTCAGACAGCTGCATCAGGGTGGCTTGGTTGAATTAAGAAAATTTCAGTTAGCATGAGAAGAAATAGTGAAGTAACCAATAAAATACGGACTAAGAGGTCTACATAGCATTTAGACTACAAAATTTTATTATTTTAAAAATAAATCACTGAATTTCCAAGTAATTTCAACTCTGTCAGGAAGTTATAAAATGGTTTGTTTCTAATTTCAGGGAAGTTGAAGGACATGATAGTGATTTTAACATACCAGAACCTTAAAAATGTTTTCAGAAGTTTGTTGATTTATGAGTGTTCTTCCTGAGCTCTCATTGGAGACATCTGCCTACAGACTACAGTATAACAGACACACTGTTGGAGTCTTCATGAAGACTGTGTTCAGGTTTATGTCATAGCTGGGGTCCTTTATGAATGGTCCTTTATGTCACATAATCTACTTTAGTCATTAAGTCCATATTTTCTTCAGTTTCAATTAGAGTCTCGGGCCAGTCAACAGACCTTAGACCTCATAAGAACCTCGTTACTCCACTGTGCAGTGTTTTTAGCAGCATCTTTTTTAATGTTGTTATTTTTTAGATACTTAAATAGGAACTCAGAGGCCAGTTGATTTGGTAAGACTTTCTTAATTTTAGTCTTATTTACTTTTGACAATTCTCTCCAAACTCTATGTCATAGACCAAAGTTACTAAATTTTTGTGCCTATAAACAAATAAAACATGTCTGAAATGTGTTACTGTCTGCTTGGCATGTTAGCTGGTTTGGGGCATATTAAATGGTAGAAATTAAAATATGACAGAGTTTATAGAAAAAAGATAAAACAATCATAAATAACTTATCATCTAGACCTGAAGAATATATACTACTTTGAATAATCCAACAAAATAAAAACACATGCTAACATAATCTGAAAATCAATATGTAAGAAAGGCATGAGGGAAAAGAAGACTGAATTCAAAATTCTATATTTCTAACAATCATGAATGTGTAGCCTGAACTGGCCATCTCCTATGATCAGATTGGTGACTAGCCCAATTGTCATTACACAGCCTTCATCCATTAACTCATAGAGACAGATTCAGAGACCCGCAGTCAAACATTAGGCCAACCTCAGGGAATCCTGCTGAAGAGAGAGAGGAAGGATTGTAGGAATCAAAGGCATAATAAGAAAACCCACAGAAACAACTAATCTGGCTCATAGGATCTCACAGAGTTTGAACCTACAACCAGTGAGCCTATGTGGAAATGACTTAAGCCCTCTACATATAGGTGACAGTTATATAGCTGTCCCTAAAGTTCTCCCTGGTTCTTGGGAACCTATTCCTCATACTAAATTATGCTGTGAGATAATGCTTTTGTACACTGTAAAGATTTTTCACTCACATTGGCTTAATAAAATGCTGATTGACCAGTAGTCAGGCAGCAGATATAGGTGGGGAAGCTATACTAAGAGAATTTTTGGAAGATGAAAGGCAGAGAGTCAGTCACATGTCAGAAGCACAAGAAGCAAGAAGAAAATGTCTTACCGAGAAAAGGTAACAAGATAGGTGGCTCATCACAGACAAGAATTATGGGTTAATTTAAGTTGTAAGAGCTAATTAATAATAAGCCTGAGCTAATAGGGCAAACAGCTTATAATTAATAGAAGCCTCTGTATGTTTCTTTGGGACTAAATGGCTGTGGAACTAGGCAGGACAGAAACTTCCATCTGTCAGGATTGCCTTGACAGGCCTAAATCCTAAATACAAGGGCTTGCAGGGTGGGGGGGGATACTTAGTCTTACCACAACTTGATATACCATGCTGTTGCCACATGAAAGGCCTGCCCCTTTCTGAACAGAAGAAAAGAGGAGTGAATTGGGGGAGGAGAAGATAGAGGGGAAAACTGTTTGGGATGGGCAGTCATCAAAGGCCTTCTAACCAGCAAAATCCCAGAGCCAGACAGTTTCAGCACAGAATTCTACCTGAATTTCAAAGAAGAGCTAATACCAATACTCCTCTACTTGTTCTACACAGCAGAAACAGAAGGGACATTGCCAAACTCTTTTTAAAAAGGCTACAGTTATCCTGGTATCCAAGCCACACAAAGACACAAGTAAGAAATAGAATTACAGACCAACCTCCCTTATGATCATCAATGCAAAATTACTCAATAAAGTACTGGCAAACTTAATACAAGAACACATTAAAAAAAAATCACCTACAATTGTAGTAAAGAGGCCGCTTGTTTTTTTTTTCTGGCTGCCCAGATTCCCGAAGTAAACACACAGAAACTGTATTAATTAAATCATTGCTTGGTAAATTACTTAAGCATATTACTAGGTGGCTCTTACATCTAGAATTAACACATCTCCATTATTTTATATTTACCATAAGGTTCCTGGCCTACCAGCAAGGTTTCAGCATGTCTGTCTCTGGCGGTGGTTCCATGGCTTCTCTCTGACTCCGCCTCCTTTCTCCCAGCATTCAGTTTAGGTTTCCCTGCCTAGCTCTACTCTACCCTATTACAGGCCCAAGTGAGTTTCTTTATTAACCAATGGTATTCACAGCATACAGAGGAGAATCCCACATCACACAGTTATTAAGTAGGCTTCATCCCAGAGGTGCAGGGATGGTTCATGACATGAAAATCTGTCAATGCAATCCACCATATAAACAAACTGAAAGACAAAAAAACATATGATCATCTCATCAGATACTGAAAAAGCCTTAGCAAAATCTGACATCCCTTTATGATAAAGGTCTTGGAGGAATCAGGGATATAAGGAATGTGCCTAAACATAATAAAGGCAATATACAGCAAGTCAACAGCCAACATCAAACTAAATGGAGAGAAACTCAAAGCAATTCCACTAAAATCAAAAGAAGACAAGGTTGTCCATTTTCTCCATACAGTACTCAAAGTTTTAACCAGAGTAATAAGACAACAAAGATTAAGGGGATACTTACTGGAAAGGAAGAAGTCAAACTTTCACTATTTACAGACAATATGATAGTATACATAAACAACCTGAACAATCCTACCAGAAATCCTCTACAGCTGATAAACACCTTCAGTAATGTGGCAGGATACAAGATTAACTAAAGAAATAAAAATCAGTATTCCTCCTATGCACAGATGATAAATGGGCTAAGAAAGAAATATCAGAAAAGGACTCTCTTTCTAATAAAACGCAGCAATGCTCATGACAGACAAGGAAATAAGTAGGCAGGTTAAAATTTGTAAAGCTTAAAAGTCATTCTAGAGTTTAGAAAACTTATTTTGTTCACACCCTAAATAAGTCAAGTATCAAGTAGCTGGACACATAATTAACATAATTTTCTCTAATTCTTAACATTGTCATTAATAAATGAAATTGGGAATTTTACTGATACATATCTTAGATGAAAAGAAATGTATTCACTCATTAACTCTAGTAGCCAGTTGTTGATAGCCAATCTCGTGCAGTGAAACTAACTTATGATTCTCTGCTTTATATTTCTAAGAATCCTGTTAATTTCAGCCTTCAAACTAATAAACTATAATGTGCAAAGCAAGAATGCTTAATAAGTACATGATATCAGCTTGAGGATAAAGGAAGTTCCTTTTAAAGGTATCCAGAGGAGCCTGTGTACCAAGACTGTAGTCACACAATGCTAACACAGGCATTCGCTGATAGTAATGTCACAAATGAGCAGCTGCCGCATAGATATAAGTAGAGACCAAATGTTCCTAATACTGCAATTATTGTGACACTTAAAAATGCTTCTGTCATTATTGTCCTTGCAACACTGGAGCTCATTTTTATAGATAAATGTTACTACTTCTCAATTTTCTCCTTAAGAAACTAATTTTTAGTTTTTAATTTTAAAGCTTACCTTTTAAAGCAACTCTTATTTATTTAAATATTGTAAAGTTCCAGTGTCTTAAAATATTGCTGGGATATATATATATATATATATAAAGTTCCAGTATCTTAATATAATTCTGGGATATATATATATATATTAGATTCTTTTCTTGTATATTACCCCCTGATCACAATTTCACATTCCTCCACTCCTCCTGGTCTCCCCACCCCATACCATTTCTGTTCAGAAAAGAGCAGTTCTCCAAGAGACAGCAACAAAACACAGTACAACAAGATACAATAGGACAAGGGGAAAGCCCTCATGTAGATGCTAGGCAAGGCAACACAATAGGAGGAAAAGACTCCCAATAGCAGGCAAAAGAATCAGAGATCCACCCACTGCCAGTGTTCTGAGTCCCACAAAATCACCAAACTAGCTGCTGCCATAAACATCCACAGAGGACCTGGTGCCAGCCATAGAGGTCCCATGCTTGCTGCTTCAATCTTTGGGAGTCCATGAGACCTGCTTAGTTGATTTGGTGGGCCACATTTCTCTGGGCTCCAAATTCAAGCTAAAACTAGGATATTTTGGCTGGGTGAATTCCTTGCTTTTCCTTTGCTTGTTTTGCCCATGCTCCTGTGTGTGTATGTGGGGGGGGGGAGGAGACAAGTATAAGACTTTGGGATGTGGAATACTATTTTAAAGACAATTTTTTTCTTTCCTCACCCCTTATCTATTCCCATACCATCTTAGTTGTGCCAAGAACTTGTTAATGGTCATCTTTGTCTCTTGGGTTTTCTTCTATTTCATCCAACATTCAGGGAAAAAAAAAAAAGCTTGACTGTTTCAATGAGCTACATCATCCAGTGCAGTCTTGGTAGCTAAGAGAGTTTGCTTCTGAAAAGGGGCATACTGATTTACAACACGGGCACACCAACTTATAACATGGTCATACTGACTTATAACAAGGGCACACTGACTTACAACACAGGCATACTGACTTAATAACAAGGGCACACTGACTTACAACACGGGCACACTGACCTACAACACAGGCACTGAACTTGGAATTTTTAAATAAATACTCCTGAAAAAAATAATATTTCCTGTCCAGACATTTCTAAGTAATGTAATGTGGTATTTGTGAAGGGAAAGGGTGTACATTAGCAAATAGATTCAAACTTACAAAAAAAATCCTTCTTCTGATGGAGTTCCAGATGCAGACCCATTGTTGAACCTTCTTTAAGTGGCAATCAGAGAGAAACTTGAAGCCAAAATGGATAGCAAAAATATGCTCCACTAGTATCAAACAGGGAAATCTCTAATCATAACAATATATTGAATATATTAAATTATTTCCTTCTTTCAGTATTCGCTTCAAGGCTGTTTCTGCTATACACAAAATAAAAAAAAATCAAGGTTGTTTTTAAAGGAAAAATAGATACCATGTCTTCGTAGAGGAGTCTGTTGTGTGAATGTGTGCATATATAGAACTCTGGTAATAAGGTTCTAAGCACTCTACCTAAATTAGTGAGGCAACACTCTAATTAAGCCCCCAATGTGAGTACTATTCTGATCTCTACTTTGTGTGTGATGGATGCAGCATAGAGAAGTTCCATAGCTGCCTGGAAGCACACAACAGATAAAAGAGAGCACATTCCAGAACAATATTCTGCAAGTTTGCTTCCAACCTTCAGGATCCTCCAGGTTTCTTTCTACCATGCCACCTGAAAACACTTAACCTAAACCAGAAAGAGTACAGGCAGGAAAAAGAAAAACAAAAATAGGAGTGAGTGGCAGAGAAGTCTGAAGGCCAGAGGAGCACTTACCCTGAAGTACTCAAAGAACTCTTTTGTGGAAAAAGGAGAATATTGTGTCAGAACTTTAAATTATGTAATAATCCTTGAAAATAATCAAAGGTAATGTTATTGTAGTTCCCAAATATATCTATTAATTTTTTAAATATTCTTTCTTTATTTCTATTTGATACTGTATGTGACTGATTCACTGCTACTTCCCTTGGTGAATTTAATCAGAATTCTTGGTTTTTCCCAAAGTTTCTTCAGTTTGATCAGCATTACTAGCCTTGTTTCATAGTTGTGGTTTGCATCAAGGGTGAGGGCACCTGGAATGTTCTACTTTGGAAAGCCTAGAAACACAGAAATTGAAAGGACATGAAAAAACCAATTATTTGAAGTATATTTGTAGAAAACTCTGTGTACACACAGAGAAGGGGTGACATTTGACAGAGCGCACCATTTAAAATGACCTCTTTTCGTTTCTCTTTTTCCTCCACGACAAATGTATGTTAACTAGAAGCCAGCTATTTTGAGGGATGTTGTACTGAACTACAGGGCTAGAGAAAAAAGTCATGTGGCTGATCTACTGTGGGGGAGGGAGGAGCGGGGAAGGGGAGGCATAGCTTAGGAACAGCCTTAACTGATAATTCCTAGTTTTCTGTAGGCTCATTAGTAGAAGCAGTGTGGAATTGGCCAGCCACTGCCTTAATCAGTACGGCTATGGGTTAGGCGTTAGGCATTAGGGTTTCCAGAAATTGGACCCCTGATAGTGCTTAAGGCTGGAGCCTATGTCTTATTTCACTGTCCCAAATCACTGGAAGAAATAACCACCACAGCCTATTTAATTTCACCGAGATGTATATACTCAGAAAAGAATCTTTTTATGGCACTTTTGGATTTTCATTAATATCTTTAGTAATCTCCTGAGAATTCTAGCAAGGCAGTCAATGAAAACGTGACGATGGCAAACTTTGAAATATGTATTTGGGTGCTTTTTACTTAGTCATTTCCAATGTTACAAGAAAAAATTATTGTAATTTGTAACATTTAGATAATATTTATGTGTGTGTTTAAATGTTATTTGCAAGAATGTGATCATCATTTTTTTTCTCTTGTGATTTAAGTAAAACTCAAACTTCAGCTCTAGGGTCCCTCCTCTTTGAAATCCTGAGAATAAGGCAGACATCAACTATTGTACCACTCATAAATAAACTGTGAGCATTAAGTGAGTAGTCTGATGATGGCCTGGGACAAGAAGGGAAGGCAGCCTCCCATTTATCAAGTCTGATGTGTGAGGGGAGAGGTGGAGTGGGCAGAAAACAGTTTTTCCCACTATATTCTCTAAACAGTTAAGTCTGCAGGTATTTGTCTGAACTGCTCTTGCCAGAGACCCTTTTGTTCAAACATTTGAAGAAGGAAGGTCTCCTGTGAGCCCCTTCCATTAATCACCAGCACCGTCTACATGAGACTCTCCCAAAAGGGATAGAGGGGGCTTGTGTTGAGAGACTTTCAGAAACAGGCGACAGGAACACCCCAGCCTGAGACAGGACCATGTTGAGAGGAAATATGAGCCCCTCACCCCTGACCCTCTCGCCTCTTTATTTTGATCCCTTGAACAATGCAAGGTTGGCAAGCACAAGCGGTGCAAGTCCTTCTCTCTTTTGTTAGGCTTGGGAAAAAATCTCGGGGCTGCTTACTGTGCCTCCCACCTAAGGGTTTTCCTCATTTTTAATTAGAAAGAATTACTACTTACACCATATTTTTTCAGATCGCTCTCCAAAGTGACCCCAGCAATAAGACCCTGCTCCAATTTCCATAGCAAACAGATCTAAGTTACAAGTGTCATTTTGTGATTATTTTTTGGGGTGGGTCTATTTGAATATTTTTTTAAATATCTCTTTTGTCCCTCATCTATGAAGTGTTTTAACTGATTTCTCAAATGTTAGTAGTCACATATCACAAATGGATAATAAGAAGAATGTCATATAATTTATATGTTTTGTTGTTTTGATTTTAACAATTCTGGAGATGTGACAAAAAATATAACAAGTTCTTATAGAACTGCCTCTTAAGTACAGTCCCATAGTGAAAATGTAAAAGTGCTTCTTCTAATCATAGACGTCATTCTAAGGTAATCTAAAATAAATTGATTCTCTTTACATTTGATTGATTCTGCGATTATAAATTGCCATGGGCATTTGTGCAAACAGGGGCATTTGTTAAAAACCATCCCCTAGTATAATATACAAGGAAGCAGTGATGTATGTGGCACATGGCTCAGGTTTCAGGAAGTCAAAGAATTAGAGATATAATAGTCAAGTAGCTTTTCCAGTAACAGAAAAACATCCAGATATTATGCTTTCTTAGACAAAATATTTTACTTCTACCCCATTTCTTTCTGTATTTCCCAGATATTTGTGACTATTGCATCAATTATTGGAAGAGTAGAAGGCTTAATTATATAATTTCTCATTCATAGTGTGAAAGTGTATATCTAAACATTTTAAAATATGTCTTGCTAGTTTTCTCCTCAAAATGTGAATGGAAAATTAGAAAAGAGGGAATTGGGAATTATGGGATTAAGATGAAACAGCCAAGTGTAGAATTCCCAGAGGCACTTAGAATATCTAACACAGATATAGAAAGACCCAAGGTGCCATCCTTGCAAAGGTAAAATCCAAAGAAGGAGGAAGGACAAGATTACAAGACAGCCATTTTGGAGGTGAAAATGTGACACAATCCTAATGACAATGAATTTTCCTATGCTAAATTAATGAAAATTTCTGTTTCTTTTATTTAAAATAGATTTGTTTCATGCATTATGCACTGATTATGATTTTTCCTCTCCCAACTCATCCCAGATCCTCTCCACCTCACCACCCATTCAAATATCCATCCCCTTGTTAGAAAAAAAAAAGGCATCTAAAGAATAATAATAAAATAAATCCCCTAAACTTTCTGGCCATTCAGTGGGGCTTCTCCCCGGCTACTGGCTTTTCTACTTATCCCACCCCAACTTGCCCCCAAGCACCCCTTTCCATCTGTGGGTCCTAGGCTCCCCCAACTCAGCCTGCTTCGGGGCTGAGGGCCTGGGGACACAATGATGAGTGCAAGGCTGCAGGGGTTTCTTTGTTCCACAGAGCTGGCATCTACCAAGCCTGCCTTTTGTCTGCAGGTCCTTGGCCAGCAAGTGGCCCTGATCCAGTACTAGTAGATCCATCTGGAGGCGTAAGTGTATGCCCGCCTGGCTGGCTAAACCCCCTGGGAAGGGAGTACAGGCACCATCCAATCCCCTAAACTTTCTGGCCATTCAGTGGGGCTTCTCCCCAGCTACTAGCTTTCTCTACTTATCCCACACCAACTTGCCCCCAAGCACCCCTCTCATCTGCAGGGTCTTAGGGTCCCCCAACTCAGCCTGCTTTGGGTATGAGGGACTGAGGACACAGTGGTGAGTGTAAGGCTGCAGGGGTTTCTTTGTTCCAAGGAGCCGGCATATACCAAGCCTGCCATTTTGTCTGCGAGGTCCTTGGCCAATAAGTGCCCTGATCCAATACAAGTAGATCCATCTGGAGGGGGGCCTTAGATCCACCACCACAGCCTACTTCAGGGAGGAGGGGATCTCAGAGCCAACTCCAGTGATGAGGGGACCTAAGAGAGGGCAGAACAAGAAAAATCCCCAAGTACACAGATAGCTACAGCAAAAATTGGACCAAGCTGCTAAGACTCTCCTGACCACATTTGAAGGAAGAGATGGGCCAGCGCCAATCCAAGAATTCATCCAACAACCTGAAAAGCAACATGATGACACCAGAATACAGCAAGTATGCAACAGAAAACCAGAGCAACCTATCCCAGAAGAAGTAGAAGAAATTGACTCTAAACGTAACTTTATGAAAGTTATAGAGTCCTTTAAAGAAGTGGTGAAAAACTCCTTTAAAGAAAGGAATGAGAAAACTAACAAAAAGTTAGAAGAAATGAATAAATTCCTCAAAGATAACCTAGAAAACCAAGAAAAAACAATCAAACAGGTATCAGAAACAGTTCAAAACTTGAAAACTGAAATGGAGGCAATGAAGAAAACACAAACCAAGAGATGGTGGGATATGGAAAATCTGTATAAATGAACAGGAACCACAGAGACAAGTATAACAAACAGAATACAAGAGATAGAAGAAAGAATCTCAGACATTGAGGATACGATGAGAAAATAAACTCAGTGAATGAAGAAAATAACAAATCCAACAAATTCACAACACAAAACATCCAGAAAATTTGAGACACCATGAAAAGACCAAACCTAGGAATAATAGGGGTAGAAGAAGGAGAAGAATTTCACTCCAAAGGCCCAGAAAATATATTCAACAAAATTATTGAAGAAAACTTTCCCAACCAAAAGAACGATATTCCTATGAAGGTTCAAGAAGCATACAGAACACCAAATAAGCTGAATCAATAAAAACATCCCCTCGCTATATAATAATCAAAACACAAAACATACAGAATAAAGAAAGACTATTAAGAGCTGCAAAGGAAAAAGGTCAAGTAACACATAAGGGTAAACCTATAAGAATTACACCTGACTTCTCTATGGAAACCATGAAAGCCAGAAGGTCTTGGATAGATGTGCTGCAGAAACTAAGAGACCATGTATGCAAGCCCAGACTACTATACCCAGCAAAGCTTTCTTTCATCATCGATGGGGAAAACAAGATATTCCAGGATAAAAACAAATTTAAGCAATATATAGCCACAAACCCAGCCTTACAGAAAGTACTAGAAGGTAAACCACAACTAAAGGAAGCAAACAACACCCATAATAACACAGACATCTAACAACCCTAAACCAACTCAACTCAAAGAAGAGAAACACACAAACCCTACCACCGAAAAGAAAATAACCTGAGTTAACAACCACTGGTCATTAATAATGCTTAATATCAACGGACTCAACTCACCTATAAAAAGGCACAGGTTAAAAGAATGGATACAAAACCAGGATCTGACATTCTGTTGTTTATAAGAAACACACCTCAACCACAAAGACAGACATTATCTCAGAGTAAAGGGTTGGGAAAAGGTTTTTCAATGAAACAGCCCTAAGAAACAAGCAGATGTGGCTATACTAATATCTAACAAAATCGACTTCAAACTAAAATCAGTCAGAAGAGATGGAGATGGACACTTCATACGCATGAAAGGAAAAATTCATCAAGATGAAGTCTCAATCCTGAATATCTATGCCCCTAATATAAAGGCACCCACATATGTAAAAGAAACATTACTAGAACTCAAAGCACACATCAAACCCCACACACTAATAGTAGGAGATTTCAAAACTCCTCTCTCACCAATGGACAGGTCAACCAGACAGAAACTTAACAAAGAAATATGAGAACTAACAGATGTAATGAATCAAATGGACTTAATAGACATCTATAGAACATTCCACACAGACAGGAAAGAATATACCTTCTTCTCAGCATCTCATGGAACCTTCATGATCACATCCTCGGTAACAAAGCAAACATCCACAGATACAAAAAAGTTGGAGTAACCACCTGTGTCTTATCAGATCACCATGGAGTAAAGTTAGAATGTAACAACAATTCAACCCCCAAAAAGCCTACAAATTCATGGAAACTGAAAAGTCAACTACTGAACCAATCCTGGGTCAAGGAAGAAATAAATAAAGAAATTAAAGTCATTCTTGAATTCAATGAAAATAAAGAAACAACATACACTAACCTATGGGACACTATGAAAGCAGTGCTAAGAGGAAAGTTCATAGCACTTAGTGCCCACATAAAGAAAACGGAGAAAGCACACATTAGTGACTTAACAGCACACGTGAAAGCTCTAGAAATAGAAAAAGCAGACTCACCCAAGAGGAGTTAAAGACCGGAAATAATCAAACTGAGGGCTGAAATCAACAAAACAGAGACACAGAAAACAATCCAAAGAATCAATGAAATGAAGAGCTAGTTTCTTGAGAAAATCAACAAGATCGACAAACCCTTATCCAAACTAACCAAAAGGCAGAGAGAGAACACTCAAATTAACAAGATCAGAAATGAAAAGGGTGACATAACAACAGACACTGAGGAAATTCAGAGAATCATTAGGTCTTACTACGAAAGTCTGTATGCCACAATATTGAAAAAAGTAAAAGAAATGGACAGGTTTTTAGATAAATACCACATACCGAAATTAAATCAACACCAGATGAACAATATAATAGACCTATAAGTCGCAAGGAAATAGAAGCTGTCATCAAAAAACTCCCAACCAAAAAAAGCCCAGGCCAGATTGTTTAAATGCAGAATTCTACAAGAACTTCCAAGAAGAGCTACTACCTATACTCCTTAATGTGTTTCACATAATAGAAACATAATGGTCACTGCCAAACTCTTTTTATGAAGCTACAATGACACTGATACCAAAACCACAAAAAGATGCTACCAAGAAAGAGAACACCACTTATGAACATTGATGAAAAATTCTCAATAAAATACTGACAAACTGAATCCAAGAGCACATTAAAAAAATCATCCATTATGATCAAGTAGGCTTCATCCCAGAGATGCAGGTCTGGTTCAACATACCAAAATCTATCAATGTAATCCATCATATAAATAAACTGAAAGAAAAACCATATGATCATTTCATTAGATGCTGAAAAAGCATTTGACAAAATAAACACCCCTTTATGATAAAAGTCTTGAAGCGATTAGGGATACAAGGATCATATCTAAGTATAACAAAAGCAATATATAGCAAGCCGACAGCTAACATCAAATTAAACAGAGAGAAACTCAAAGCGATTCCACTAAAATCAGGAACAAAACAGGGCTGTCCACTCTCACCATATCTCTTTAATATAGTGCTTGAAGTCCTAGCAATAGCTATAAGACAAAATAAGTAGATCAAGGGGATTCAAATTGGAAAGGAAGAGGCCAAACTTTTGTTATTTGCAGATGATATGATAGTGTACATAAGTGACCCCAAAACCTCTACCAAAGAACTTCTACAGCTGATAAATATCTTCAGTGAAGTGGCAGGATACAAAATCAACTCAAAAAAATCAGTAGCCCTCCTATACACAAAGGATAAAGAAACCGAGAGGGAAATGAGAGAAACATCACCTTTCACAATAGCCACAAAGAGCATAAAGTATCTTGGGGTAACACTAACCAAGGAAGTGAAAGATCTTTTCCACAAGAACTTTAAGGCTTTGAAGAAGATGACCGAAAATGGAAGGATCTCCCATGCTCCCAGATTGGTAGGATCAACATAGTAAAAATAGCAATCCTACCAAAGACAATCTATAAATTCAACGCAATCCCCATCAAAATCCCAACAAAATTCTTCACAGACCTTGAGAGAACAAAAATCAACTTTATATGGAAAAACAAAAATCCCAGGATGGCCAAAACAATCCTATACAATAAAGGAACTTCCGGACGCATTAACATCCCTTACTTCAAACTCTATTACAGAGCTACAGTAATGAAAACAGCTTGGTATTGGCATAAAAACAGAGATATCGACCAATGGAATTGAATCGAAGACCCAGAAATTAACCCACAAACCTATGAACACCTGATTTTTGACAAAGGAGCTAAAATTATACAATGGAAGAAAGAAAGCATCTTCAACAAATGGTGCTGGCATAACTGGATGTCAACCTGTAGAAAAATGAAAATAGATCCATATCTATCACCATGCACAAAACTCAAGTCCAAATGGATTAAAGACCTCAATATAAATTCAACCCTACTGAACCTGATAGAAGAGAAAATTGGAAGTAGACTGCAACACGTGGGCACAGGAGACCATTTCCTATGTATAACCCCAGTTGCACAGACAATGAGAGCAACAATGAATAAATGGGACCTCCTGAAACTGAGAAGCTTCTGTAAAGCAAAGGACACATTTATTAAGTCAAAAAGGCATCCGACCGTATGGGAGAAGATCATCACCAATCCCACATCAGACAAAGGTCTGATCTCCAAAATATATAAAGAACTCAAGAAACTAGACATTAAAACTCTAAATAACCCAATTAAAAAATGGGGCACTGAACTGATCAGAGAATTCTCAACAGAAGAAATTCGAATGGCCAAAACATACTAAAGGTCATGTTCAACTTCCTTAGTGATCAGGAAAATGCAAATCAAAACAACTCTTGATATACCATCCTACACCTGTCAGAATGGCTAAAATCAAAAACACCAAGGATAGCCTATGCTGGAAAGGATATGGAGTAAGAGGAACACTCATCCATTGCTGGTGGGAATGCAAACTTGTGCAACCACTTTGGAAATCAGTGTGGTGGTGCCTCAGGAAATTGGGAATCAACCTACCTCAAGATCCAGCAATACCACTCTTGAGAATATACCCAAGAGATGCCCAATCATACTACAAAAGCATTGTACAACTATGTTCATAGCAGCATTATTTTTAATAGCCAGAACCTAGAAACAACCTAGGTGCCCCTCAATAAAAGAATGGATAAAGAAAGTGTGGAATATCTAGACATTAGAATACTACTCAGTGGTAAAAAAAACAATGACATCTTGAATTTTGCATGCAACTGCATGGAAATAGAAAACACTATCCTGAGTGAGATAACCCAGACCCAAAAAGATGACTGTGGTATGTACTCACTCATTAGTGGACTGTAGCCATAAACAACGGACATTGAGCCTATAGTTCACTAGCCTAGAGAAGCCAAACAACAAGGTAATCCCAAAGGAAAAAAAATATAAATCCACCTGGAAATTGGAAGCAGACAAGATCGCCAGGCAAAAGTTGGCAGCATGGGGGTGGGGGCAAGGGTGGTGGTGGGATTGGGGGAAGGGAAGAGGGGGAAAGAGAAGGCAGTAGGGAGGGATTGGGGAGTGCTTGGGAGATTGAGAGGGCTGAGATGGAGAAAGGGTGGATATAGGAGCAAGGAAGAAGATATCTACATTAAGGGAGTCATTTTAGGTGTTGCAAGAGACTTGGCTCTAGAGGGGAACCCAGGTGTCCACGGGGATATCCCCAGCTAGGTCCTTGGGCAGCAAAGGAGAGGGTCCCTGAACTGGTCTTGTCTCATAATCACACTGATGATTATCTCGAATATCACCATTGAATCTCTGTCTGGCAATTGATGGAGATAGAGACAGAGATCCACCTCAGAACACTGGACTGAGATCCCAAGGTCCAGTTGAAGAGCAGAAGGAGGGAGAAGATGAGCAAGGAAGTCAGGACAGTGAGGGGTTGGTCCATCCACTGAGACAGTGTGCCTGATCTAATGAGAGCTCACCAAATCCAGCTGGATTGGGACTGAAGGAGCGTGTGATCAAACTGGACCCTCTGATTGTGGCTGACAATTGGGGCTGACTGAGAAGCCATTGATAATGGCACTGGGACTTGTTTCTACTGCATGTACTGGCTTTTTTGGGAACCTAGTCTATTTGGATGCACAGCTTCCTAGGCCTGGATGCAGCAGGGAGGACCTTGGACTTCCCACCGGTCAGGGTACCTTGCCATCTCTTAAGCCTGAAGGAGGAGGAAGGAGGATGAGTGGGGGAGGCAGCGGGAGGGGAATGGGAGGGGGGGAAAGTGGAAATTTTTGAATGGAAAAATAAAATAAATAAATATATAAATAAAAATAAAAAAATAGAACAATGAAAAACAAAACCAACCCTACTGGAATATTATGAAACAGACAAAAGAAAAAGAGTCAAAGAAAAATCACATGAAATACATATAGACACAGAGACACATATGTCCATACATGCAGAAATCCCATAAAAACACAAACCAAAAACCATAACATATATGCAAATAACCTGTAAGGTAATAAAAACAATGCCCTGACAAAACTTTATGAGGCAAAACAACCTTCAAAAATCTTGCTGAGTTCATTTTGTATTGGCTATCTACTGCAGAGCATGGAGCCTGCCTTTAAGAGTGATTTGTAAGCCCAGTAAGTCTCCCATGGGAAAAAGAAAGCTAATTTTTCATTTACTAGAAGTTACTAATTGAAGATAGCTTCCAGACTAGGAATGGGAGCTTATATCCATTTCCCCTCTCAGCACTGGGACTACCCTGGCACAGCCCCATAGAGACTGTGTCCATGCAGCCACAGTCTCTGTGAGTTCATATGTGTGCATTGTGCTGTGTTCAGAAGGCCTTGTTTCCTTGTCTTGCATCCCCTGTAGTTCTTACACTTTTACCACCTCCCCTAATGGAGGGGTCCATGAGCCCCGAAGTGAGGGATCTAGTGAAGACATCCCATTTAGGACTGAGGGTTCCAAGGTCTCTCACAATATGCATTGTCCCATTGTGGGTCTGTTTTTGTTCCCATCTACTGCAACAGGAAGTTTCTCTGATAATGGCTGAGCAAGACATTGATCTGATTCCCTGGCTGGTGTCAAAGATCAGTTTTCTCCCTGATTTGCAAACATGTTACAGCCACTTTCACTATAAACATGACCTCTATCCATAACAGACTTCACCTCCGATCACATCTCAGATAACCACTAGGTTCAGAACTTTTATGATTGTTTTTGTTTGTTTCAGGGTTTCTTATATAAGCATGCTTTAACAACTCACTAACTAATGACATTGATATTCAAGCCTGTGGGATGCTTATCTAGAACGTGTACTTACAGACTTCTTATGCCCAGGAACTGTATAAAGTACTTAATTAGTGCATTTTAGGGAAATTTCAAATAATAAAACATACGTAATAGGCACAAAATACAAAAACTAGTTACTAAAATCACAGCTGAGAACACGCCCATCAGGCTTCTCTCCGCTGTCTACATCCATGAAACCGTTCAACAGCTGCAGACACTGATGTTCAGGCCACAAACAAATTATAAAAGGCAAAAGAATTCCAAAGCATGGAGCCTATAAATAGTAAAGATCAACTGTCATAAGTAATATGTATGAAGATCCTTTTTTTGTACTAATTCAATTATATTTTATTAAAAATGTTGGAAATCTGTTATAAACAGTGATTTCTCTTGTAACAAAACACTTCTACTTTTTCAGACTTTTATCTCATTTTAAATGTATTTCTGTGGGGTTTAGGGAGTTTGTTATTTTTATTTTTAACAATTTCATACTTGTATATAACACACTTTGATCACATTCATTCTTCAGTTCCCTCTTCCATAACCTTCCCAGTCCCAGCTAGTTCCTTTCTTAGAGTCCCAATTTCTCCTTCTGTATTTATATTATATTATGTTGTGTTATATGTAACTATATATGTAGTTATAGAATATTTTATGTTTTATTTTATATATATATTTAAGTGCAGGTCTTATAAAGTCAACACAGCAATTATGTGTTTCTGGTCTCAGTAGCTGTGTCATATCCAGAAGATGGTACTATAGCACCCTTCCCCATCCCCTGCTCACACAGTCCTACTGCATCTTCAGTGATGCTCCCTTGGTCTTGGAGTGAAATGGATGTCTTATTTGGAGCCAGTCACTCAGTTGTCACTTATTTCAACACTTTGACCAGCTGTGAGTGCCTGCTTTGACTATCATCCACTGCCATCAAAAGCATCCCTGACCAAAACTAAGAGTGTCTCTGGCTATAAATGTAAATATATAGTCAGCAGTTTAACTACATATCCATTTAGCAAAATGTTAGTAGTAGATTGTCCCATGGGGCCGTGACCTCCCTAGTCATAGTCTTTTGACCAAGCCTATAAAACCAGACTTGTTTTCCATTCCATGGAGCAGGCCTCTGCTCTAACTGATAATCAGTTTGTTACCCCTTGAACATTTGTGCCACTGTTACAGCAGTGGGTATATTGTGCCTGCCAGTTTTGTGTTGTAGCAGGGAAGATCCACAGCTAAGTGAGACTATTGATGCCTTGTCTCTCAACATGCATAATCGTTTCTAGCACTATGAATGGTAGCCAGACGTGAAGATGCTTCCAAATCAGACTCAACTTGATTTCTCTCTGTTCATTCCATGGGATGTCTTCAATAATGGAATCTTCCTATATAGTTCTGGTGGGCAATCAAGAGCAATGGCAATGACTTGTTCTGTTTGAGAGCCTCTGGAAGTTCTCTGGCAGACAATTCATAAGGCGGCATCCTACCGTGATCCCTGAGATTTAGATTTCAAAACATGTCTAATGTGAAGCTCTGTTAAATCTCCTTTTCCAAGTTTTTATTACTTTCTAATATATGTGCGTGTGCATGTGCATGGGTATGTGTGCACACTCGTGTGTGTGTGTGTGTGTCTGTGTGTGTGTGTGTGCATGTAGTTTCATGTGGAGGCCAAAGAGAGCTTCAGATTTTCTGAAGCTGGAGTTGCAAGTATTTGTGAACTGCCAGATGTGGGTGCTGGGAACTGAACTGTGGTCCTTTGTAAAAGCAGCAAGTTGTTAAACACTAAGGACCTCTTTAAAAGAAACATGTTTCTAGTTAGCCTACAAAACAGTAGAATTCTATAAGGCATTTTCTTGCATACTTAGTATGGGTTGAACCTCTATCCATCTCTACCTTTCCCCTATGTCTCTCCAATATCGCCTTTTATAATGTTCCTTTCCTAGTGTCTTATTTAGGGTTACTATTGTTGTTCTCAAACACCATGACCAAGGCTACTTATAGGGAAAACAGTTAATGGGGGGGGTTGCTTACAATTTCAGAGGGAGAGTTCATAGTCATTAAAGCAGGGAGCATGGTGGCTGGCAGGGAAACATGGTACTAGAGAAGTAGCTAACATGTGTCCTAATCAACAGGCAGCAAGCAGAAAGAGAGGGCCTACAATCTCAAAACCAATGAACAAGGTCATTTCTCCCAATCCTTCTTAACTAGTCTACCAAGTGGGAGCCAAACATTCAAATATGTGAGCCTATGTGGAGGCATTCTCATTCAAAAAACCACATTTAGGATTAGTTTCCTTTACTTTCATATTATATGTGTCAGTTATATTATTATATAATATACTGCATGTAATACAGTAAGGTAATATATTAACTCTCCTCTCAGAACTCTGCTCTTTAGATTCTTAACATTATTGTGTGTAATTTGAATTTATATTAATCTCTTGCTTATCCAAGATTTACAATCTGTCTTTCAAAATTTCTTTTATTTTTTGAGATCATAATATAATGACATCATTTCCCCACTCCTTGTCCTCTTTCAAACCATCACATATACCCATCCTTGTTCTTTATGTCATGACCTCATATCATTTTTATTGTTTTGTGTGTGTGTGTGTGTGCGTGTGTGCGTATGTGTGTGTGTTCATAACTACATAAATACAGCCATGCTAAGCATTTGGTATTGAATTTGGTACTGGATAACTGATTGTTGTTCTCTTCCCTGGGAAAAACTATTTCTCTCGCTTTCATTATTCCTTACTTGCCTGCAGTTCTTTATCTAGGGCGAAAGCTTTTATGAGCTCTCCCTCTTCCTACTTAGCTTTTCATTGTTAGCTTGTGTATTTGGCATCATCCTTGTTCTGCTCATGTTTACTCAGTTATGCTGGTGAGTCTTATAGGTGTACCTTCTGACATTCCTAGTTTTCACAGTCTCATAAAAAATTCTCTCATCCTCTTGCTCTTAAAATCTTTTTCATCCCTCTTTCACAGTGATCCCTGAGCCTTAGGTGCAGGTGTGCTATTGTAGATGTATCATTTGGGACTGGGCTTCACAACTCTGCATTTTGATTCCTTTTACTTTTCTATAACAATCTCTATCTCTTGAAAGGAGAAGTTTCCTTGAGGGGTAATGAGATTGATTCAGAAACAAATTGCTAAATAAAATAAAAATAAATTTGTTTGCCATTTGACAAAACCTGGAGAGGTTTAAGAAAGAAATCTAATTTTTTAATTTCTCCTTGATCCAGTCCCTTTGCCTGTGACCATCTTGCAATTTGGAAAATTTGTGAGACAAAAAAGCTAGGTCATTTGTACATTTTGCTGTAAGACAGGGCAGTTAGTCCTTTCCTGGGGAGAATGGGTCCTGGGCCCAAGACTGCCTATGTATTTCTCTTTAGACTGTCTATCTCCTCTTCAGATTTTTCAGCATAAAATAATTTGTATCTATCTATCTATCTATCTATCTATCTATCTATCTATCTATCTATCTATCTATCATCTGTCTACCTACCATCTATATCATGATCTATCATCTATTTATCATCTATTATCTATCTATTTATTATATTATAATATATGAATATATATTTCAAACTGATATTTTCAAAAGAGACTCACAAAATCAAATTTTACTTAATGATTTATGATGCATTACTATTATATAAACCTTTGAAGGTCTCTTGAATTTAACTCTAGTATCTTAGTGACATTTCCTCATCATTTCCTCAGATTTCTTTTCTGATGTCATACTTTCCTCCTTTTGTTTAAACCAGGCATTTTCCCCAGAGACTGTGGTTTATTTTTTCAGGGAATGCTTAGGGTGCAATGTTACTTCTTTTTTTGATGCCTTCCCCCCCCTTTGGGGGGGGTCTTCACATCTTCACACACTAGCTTCCTGTTAACTTTAAATGTTTAAAAAAAGTTGTTCTTGAGATCCTGTGCTAGGCATCACTCTGATCACTAATCATTTCCAAAGATGCCATCACTTCTAAAGTAGTGTCTCTTTAGAATGGCAGAGCAACCCCAATCAGTTCCAAGGAGAATTTTGTTGAATGGCTGTACTGGAATTGATGTGTATAGTTTTTGAAAGGAAACAGATAGTCATTGAATTAACATACTTTGATGGCAATGGGATATAATAAGACTTTTCTTGATGTAGATTCTACTTTTGACTTTAATGATTTTTATATTGTAGTAATTCATTAGGTAAAAGGATTCTATTGTTATCATTTCTCATTTTTAATAATATTTTTAGCCACCAAATTTTAACGTAGGTTCATCTTAATCAAAACTATGTTGCCAGATAAAATATAAAGTGAAATATGAATACAAGTAAATGATGAATAATGTATTAGGAGAAAATGTCTCACAAAAATCTTTTAAATCCCACTGTTAACTCAAATTCAAATTTGGTACTCTGCATATTTTATTGCTAAACCTATCAGTATGCATTAACCTTTTAAAGGTATAGCTAAAAAGTTACCAGGGAACTCTCAGTTAGGAATAAATGTAAAATTTTATTGAAATTCATGAAGTGTAGCTTTTGTACATTTGACAATTCATGGATATGCCTTTCAACATTTTAATTTACCTTTGAAGGGTTTTAAAAACTATATATAAATGGACTTAACATTTCTATAGAAATGTCCAGCATTTTCTGTGATGTATGGATTTAATGTGTACCATGCTGTAAAACAACATGCAATTTATAAAGGATTGCAAGTAGCAGGTGGACAACTTAAGTGAACACCTGTAAAATCAGTACCTGGAAGTCTTTGCTAGCGCTTGGACAACTTAAGTGGACTCCTATAAAGTCAGTACCTAGAAGAATTTGCTTCCCAAATACAGAAACAGCTTGATTTGCTGCTCTTTGCTCTGTTTCACTTCACAGATGGCACCTGCCTTACAAATTGATGGCTTTCGGAAGTCTATTATTGTATTTTCCCAATAATATATGCTCTCTTCATGTCTCTGTACCACAGTTTGATAATTTCTCCACTACCTTAGTCATTTTGTATTTCATATGTGTGATTGGTGATCTTTGTTTTTGATACTGTATTTCCTTTGATGGTCCTTGAAGCATGCTTATGGAAGATGGTAGGAGTCCCTGACAAGTGTTATGTGTTCCTAGCCAGCCATTCCCATATCTCTTGTTCTCTTATGGCCCAGTACTCTCAGAGGAGCCTATTAACCTCACAGCAGCCTCTAAAGGTCAAGTGAACATAAGAGTCACATGCCTCTTGCTTCAAAAGCTTGAAGTAATTAAGCTTACTGGAAAGGCATGTCAAAAGCTAAGACCAGCTGAAAAGTAGGCTTACTGTGCCAGTCAGCCAAGTTAGAAGGCAAAGTGAAATTCTTGGAGTAAATTAAGACTTGGTCCAGTTAACACATGAGTAATAACAAAGTAAAATAGCATTATTATTGATGTGGAAAGTTTCAGTGACGTATTGCATGATCAAAATAGTACAGTACTACCTCTATCAAATATGCAATATAAAGAAGACCCTAATTCTCTTCGATTCTAAAAATGCCAAAACCTATGGAAGCTGTAGAAGGAAAGTTGGAGGATAACAGAGGTTAGTGGGTCATGAGATTTAGAGACAGTAATGTAAATAACGAAGTATGTTCAAAAGTAAAGTAACTGTCTTAGTTAGAATTTTTATCCCTATTACAAAACAAGATAACCAAAGCAACTTGGGGAGGAAAAGTAATTTAGTTATGTTACACTTCCAGATAGCAATCTATCACCGAGAGAAATAAGGGCCAGAACATGGAGGCAGGAACTGAAGCAAAGGCATAGAGGAATGCTGCTTACTGACTTACTCAGTTAGTTTAATTATACACTCAGGACCACCTACCCAGGGGTAGTACCACCCAGATGGACTAAATTTCTCACTTCAATCACTAATCAAGAAAATGCCTCCATGGGTTTGCACACAGGCCATTCTGGTAAGGACATTTTCTCACCTGAATTTCTTCTTCCCAAATAACTAGTTTGTGTCAAGTTGATTAAAACTAAGCAGGAAAATAATGCAGCAAATTTTCATGGAGAAGTCGCCAGAGACAAGCCAAAAGACTTGGCCAAAGTAATTTATAAAGTGGTGAAAACAAAAAATGAAATTTCCTATATCTCAGAAGGAACTTACTATTGAAGAGAGTGACAGCTAGAGCAGTGGTTCTCAACCTGTGTGTCATGAACCCTTTGACAAACCTTTATTCCAAGCAAAATAACATTATGATTCAGAATAGTAGAAAAGTTACAGTTATGAAGTGGTGTAGGAGGTCCTTCTGTATTTTTGTTGCTCATTGGTTAATAAAGAAACTGCTTTGGACCTGGTGATAGGGCAGAACTTAGGTAGGCAGGGAGATAGAACTGAATTCTGGGAGGAAAAAAGCAGAGTCAGAGAGCCACCATAGAGCTGCCAGGTCAGACATGCTGAATCTTTCCTGGTAAGCCACAACCTCGTGGTAATATACAGATTAATACAAATGGGTTAAATCAAGATGTGAGAGTTAGCCAATAAGAGGCTAGAGATAATGGGCCAGGCAGTGATTTAATTAATACAATTTCTGTGTGGTTATTTTGGGTGTAAGCTAGCTGGGTGGCCAGGACAAAAAAAGGGCCACCCTCCTCGTGCAACAATTTGGCACCAATGTGATGGACTAAATCCACTTAAAAACCTGAGAGAGCTTAATTCTAGACACACAGAAAAAACAGAGTTTAACATAGCTTTTTGCTGTTTGCTGGCAGCATGCCAAAGAGAGATTTTCCTCACTCAGGAGCCGAAGGAGGAAAAAAGTGGTGGTTTTAAAATACCAGCTTTCTGGGCTGTGCCACCAGTGCAACCTCTGTCTCTTGCAGGAGACAGAACATTTGGAAGGGGTTTGTGAGCAGATTGCTTCAGCTTTCTTGATGGCAACATGGACCAGCTTTGTGCCAGTGTGTGTGGCTCAGAGATGCAAGCCCATGTTGCAATGTGCAGAGCAAGGGCAGGAACTACCATCTGTACCATAATAATAGTGCAGCTTAAGTTTTAGACTGGGCAGGCAAACAGGTATTACTATATTATCCTTACTAATGGCGCAACTAAAGTTTTTAAGAAGCACTTAGCATTTTAAGAAGTGCTCCTGGACAGTAAAGAATTACAGATTCACAATAGAACAGATTCAGACATAAACGACCACTGGGTCACAGTGTTGGATAAATGTACGTAGGCTTGGGAGAGAGAAGAAAAAGAGTATAGAGAATCATAAAATAAAGTTAATATTTAAAAGGGGGTAAAGAATTTAAAGAGACAGAGTAAAGTAATAGAGTAAAAATAAGCCATGTAAAAATGGAAAATTCACAGAGTCTGGATTATGTATATTATTGTGTTATTTTTAAATTTTTTGACTGTGAAGGAGCTAAGTATAGAAAGATATTTCATTATATGGGCTGCTAAGCTAAACCAGCATGTGTATTATAAAGGTATCTTGACTTCAGAATTTGGGTCTAAGGATATGGTGCTTTGGAAAAGAGGTTCTTCATTTTTCATAGAAGATGAGAACCTGTGGATTGCCTCCAGGCGAATATGGTTTCATGGACCAAGGCCTCCTTAAAGGTCACTGTGAACACCCTCAAAAATTACTTCGCCCAACTGGTAACTGAGATGAACCTAGCACATAGGATACACCATGAAAGACCTGATTAACAATGCCCCCCATACAGCAGCAAGAAGTTTGGAGGAAATAACTATGCCCATACTCCCAAATATTGTTTATAACTGTTTGTTTACATTTAAAGGAGGATATGATATAGATAAGAATAATTTGCATTGGTATGGATCTTGCTTTATTGATAGAAATTTAAGGTCAATTTTGTTATTTGTATATGTATTTCTGATCTTAATTAAGGTATTGTGATTATGTAGCTCATTTAAAAATGTAATGTATATTAAAAATGTAATGTATAATTAAGAAATGTAGGTTAATAGATAATCATCTATAATAATCAAGATTTCCTAGATGCGCATAGATATATTTCAGATAGATAGGCATTCTTCATATCTTTCAAAGACTACAGAATATGGCATTTAAAATGTTTTAATAACTTAGGACTTTTCATGACAAAGAGACGCATCTGCTCCTGGCAGCACCAGGTACTTCAAGAGGAAGATGGACATTGAAGAGGCTCCTTATGGAGTTTGCTAGCCATTTGGGAAAGAAACTGCTCTTGCCTGGACTGCTTCACTGGACATGCAGTACCCACAGAGAGATGACTGCTGAACTTGCCTAAAGGTGAGATGGTTCTTTGGGGTTCCTGCTTCATGAAAGAGTCTGTGAGACATTCTTCAGGACACAGAAGAAGGTTACTGAACTGTCTTTGAAATTTCTTGCTTCATGGAAAAGTCTTCTGGATGCTATGGGCCTGTAGGCTGAAGATGGATGCCCCAATGGTACAGAAGAACTTTGGGTGACTGTCCAGGCAGCGAGATGTCTCTGTCAATTCTAGAGTTTTGGAAGTTGCTTACAATGTACTTCCTGTTTACCTAGGCAATATTATATCCTTCTGGAGTCTTTGATGGAGTTGAAGAACAGATATTATTATAGTTTTCCTCAGTTATGATAAAAGATAAAATAAATACAAATATTGTAACTGTAGTTTTGGCTTGATACCTGTTTTGTTATATGTAATTTTACTAAGTTAAAGTTAAAGCCTTCCTTTTTGTTTAAACAGAAAAGGGGAAATGGTATGGGAGGTTATTCTGTTTGTGTGTTGCTTTCATTGGGTAATGAATAAAGAAAACTGCCTTGGCCTAGCTGCTAGGGCAGAACTTAGGTAGGCAGAGAAGACAGAACTGAATTCTGGGAGAAAGAAAGCAGAGTCATAGAACTGCCATGGAGCCACCAGAATCAGATATGCTGAATCTTTCCTGGTAAGCCATGACCTTGTAGTGATATACAGATTACTAGAAATCGGTTAAATCAAGATGTGAGAGTTAGCCAAGAAAAGGCTAGAGATAATGGGCCAGGCAGTGATTTAATTAATACAATTTCTGTGTGGTAATTTCGGGTGTAAGCTATCTTGGTGGCCGGGACAAAGGGCCATCCTCCTCGTGCAACAGTAAAGTAGCAACAAAGTAGTTTTTTGGTCGTGGGTCTCTACAACATAAGGAACTGCATTAGGTAGGGAGCGTTCATGACTAAGAAACAGAAGTTAATGGTTTCAATGCTTAGTTTCAACATATCAAATGAAAAGATGGATGTTTCAAGGAGCTCAGGTTCATTTACCATTCTGAAAACTCATGGGCCCTTAAAGAGCATACTAAGGTACTTGCCAGTGCTCTATGACTGGAAAACCAAGCCTGGAATATAGGACACCTGTCACTACTCTGGTTTATGGAATACTTTAGATCCACTTTTAAGAAAAATTATACATCACCTTTCAAAATATCACTGATCACTAGCAATGCACTGGTCACTCAAGTTGTAGATACAGTGAAAATGACATTGACTTTATGCCTAAGAACAAACCATGTATCCATCTTGAAACCCATAGATCAAGTGGTAATTTAGAATTTCATTTCCTTTGCTTAATGATACACCTACAAGAACAAGAAAAGTAATTCCTCTGATGGATCTGGCCTAATAACTTTTTTTTGGAAATGATTTGCTAGTCTAGATATCATTCAGAACATTGCTTATGATAGAGAAAATGTTCAGCAGTTAAGTGCTGGATCACCCTGGGAAGTGGAAATAGATGAGATCTCCTGGGTAACCTTGTAGGGAGGGATGAGAGGGGGAGGGCCTGGGAGAGCAGAACGTGAGTAAACAGATGATCGAGTTGGGAGAGGTAGGGAGTGGGACAGCAATGAGAAAGACATCTTGATAGAGGGAGCCATTATGGGATTAAGGAGAAATTTGGTGCTAAGTAAATTCCCCAGAATACACAAGGATGTCCACAGGTAAGATTCCTAGCAATGGTGGAGAGGGTGTTTGAACTGACTAACTCTATAATTAGGTTGGTGAATACCCTCACTATTATCATAGAGCCTTCATTCAGTAACTAATGGAAGCAGATGCAGAGATCCACAGCCAAGAACCAGACCAAGCTCTATGAGTCCAGTTGAAGAGAGAGAGGAGGGATTGTATGAGCAAGGGGTGTCAGATCATGAAGGGGAAACCAACAGAGACAGCTGAACGGAGCTCGTGGGGACTCACAAACTCTAGACCATCAGCTGGGGTGCCTGCATGGTACCAAACTAGACCACCTGTGTTGTGAGGAGGCCGCTTGTCTGTTTCCCAGCTGCTCAGCCCCCAAATAACCACTCAGAAACTGTATTAATTAAATCACTGCTTGGCCTATTAGCTCTAATTTCTTATCGACTAGCTCTTACATATTAATTTAAACCATCTGTAATAATCTGTGTTTAGCTATGTGGTTGTGGCTTAGAGGTAAAGTTCACAGTGTCTGTCTCTGGTGGGGCTACATGGCTTCTCCTTGACTCGGTCTTCTTTCTCCCAGCATTCAGTTAAGTTTTCCCTGCCTAGCTAAGTTCTGCCCTATCAATAGGCCAAGACAGTTTTCTTTATTAATTAACCCATTGTATTCACAGCATACAGAGGGGAATCCCACATCACACCTGCATGTGAGAGACAGTTATGTGGCTTTGTCTGTTTAAGAGGTGTCTGGCAGAGGGACCAGGAGCTATCCCTGATGCTTGAGCTGGCTTTTTGTACCTCATACCCTATGGTGGTATGCCTTGCTCAGCCTTGATGCAGCAGGGAGGACCTTGGTCCTTCCCCAACTTAATGTGTCAGGCTTTGTGGACTTCCCAGGGGAGACCTTACTCTTTCTGGGAAGTGGATGGGGCATGAGTTGGGGGTAGATGGAGGGAAGTGGGGAAGGCAGGGAGGGGAACAGTGGTTGGTATGTAAAATAAATGAAATTTTAAAATAAAAAAATTGTGTTTGTTACTTTTCTAGAGGCTCCCAGTTCGAATCCCAGAATGCACTCTGGACAGCTTACAAACAAACTCAATCTCCAGAGAGATCCAACACCATCTTCTGACTGCCTGGGTTCCTGTACTGTAGCATACACTAATACACCCTAATATAGATACGCAAACACACATAAAGAATAGCTTAAACATTTAAACATTTTTCCAGTTTGAACTACTGTGGCACTTGACAATAAAAAAAAAAACATATTAACCGGGCATTTTACAAATTCAAATCTTCCCTTAGGACTTAACTATTAGCCCATATTTTCCATAAGAATAGGATCATAGCAAAATTTCTCATTGCTAAGGTATTCACCTGACAAAAGGATTCAAGGCTGCTATCATTTACATGATTTCAGTAAAATGATGAGGACTTGCTGTGGAACAGGAGCTGGCTGGCTGTGCTTGTGTGTGTGTGTGTGTGTGTGCTTGTGTGTGTGTGTGTAATAAATCTTTTCTACAGAATTGGATATCAGTCAGAGCATGTGACTTTCAACTTTGAACCCAATATATAATAGCACTACATAAATTTCTTCTAACATGTTCATAACACAGGATCAATATCTTTTAAAAATATCAAGTTATTAAAGTTTTTCGTGCTTGATATATTATTTTTTAATTGTTACAAATATTTAAATATAAATTTACAAATACATCCTATTGAATTCCTTTAGTTCCTTTAGTCAGCAACATCTTATATGTGTATGTGTTAAGTCTGACTTCTTGGATTAGATAATCTATTAGTGGGATCAACCCTGAAGAATTGTGATTCTCACACTCTATGCAGAGGTAAGGTATTAATTGCCTGTAGAAGTTCATTTAGGATCTTCTTCTGTAGCTGGGATAACTGACTTATTCCAAAAAGCCAGACCCTTAATTTATAACCTGAAGAAATCCCAACTTTCAAATTTGGAGTAAAAATAAATGGCCAAGGCTGTGTATAATTTAGGCAGCATTCTTAGGGAAATACAATTAATCATTTTGAATTCATGTATTCTGAAAATATCCTTTCATGTTTCCAAGTAAATGTGGTTGTGATGGGTAATCTTGGTTGTCAATTTAACAGTATCTGGAATTAGATGAAACAAAAACAACTAACACAGCTGTCATGGATTTCCGTGTTTAGATGTTTTAGAATAAAAAAGGCTCACTCTAAATCTAGGCTACACCTTCTGGTGGAAGCCAACATACAAAGTAGGAAGAAAGAAGCTTTTTGCTTTTTGTCTGTTTGACCTCACTCCCAGTGGAAAATTTCATCTATTCTTTTGCTGAGCCATCTTTTCACTCGTCTTAGAACCTACTCTGAGAGGGAGGATTAGCGTTCTCTAAGAATATAGGCCCTGGTTAGTGGAAGCTCCAGTGGAATACTACACAACGGAGAATATTTGAGCAGCACAAATTGGTCTTGTTTGGTTGTAAAAAAAAATAGTAGGATACAATACTGGATGAATATGGAAGGGAAGTGGATGGGGGAGAGGTGAGGAAGGGGTAAATGATATGATAAGATACATTGCATGAAATTTTCTAAAACAAATGAAAACTATTTTTAAAAAAACTGCAAAACTTTTTGACGTAAACAATCAAATTGTCATAGAATGGCCAATAAATATTTGAAAAGGTGTTCAACTTCCCCTTGGAGAGAGAGCCAATTAAAATTGCTTTGAAAGTCATTCTTCTCCTAGTCAGAAGAGAGTGGCTATGATGTCGAAAACAAATGACTTCCAATGTTGGTGAGGAGCTCAGGAAAGAGGAACTCAAACACTCCTGCTGGATTTGTAAACTGATACAGTCGTCACAGAAGTCAGTCTTGGAGATTCTTTGGAAAACTGACAATAGAAACATCATATGACTAGCTGTGTCATTCCCGTCTATTTACCCAAAGGTCTTTCAGTTTGCATACCACAGAGATACTTGCACATGCGAGTTTATTGATAAAGTGTATATATTAGCCACAAAATGGAACAAGCAGATGGATGGGTAAAGAAACTGTGGTACAGATACAAAGTTGCAATTTAGTCCAGCAAATAGTAAAATCAAAGAATAACATTTGCCAGAAAATGGATGTAACCAGTGTTAAATGTTATAGCCAGACTCAGGGTGACAAGTACAGCATGTTCCTCTCTTGTGTGTAATCTGCATTTAAATTAATATGTTTATGTCTAGATGTATGTCTAGTCATGAAAGCAGAAGGGAGTTCCTGAGAAGGAAGGATAATGTCCTGAGGGGTTGTTGAGTGGAAGGTAGGTACCATGGACACAGGAAAGACTGCATTATGGAGGAAGAAGATGAAGTTAACAGATGAGGAGATGGGGGAAGGGGATGGATAAGAACAATCTATAATTACATATGTGTATTAAATCCATAATAGAACCTATTACTTTGTATGCTAAAATGCATTGATTTTAAAAAGAAGAAAAAGTTAAATTGAACTTTGAGTAAACGTTAGTTATAATCCCTTGCTATATTGTTAGTGGGTCAATAGTTCAACCAAGAAAGGGTCTCTAACTTGAGCAGACACTAATTAAAAGACTCAAATTTGATCCTACTACGCATGTCCATTCATATTAACACATTTCCAGATTTCTTGCTCAGTGAACTAGTCAAGATTAAAGGATTTGCTAATATGAAGGAGCAGAATATCCTTCGAAACTGACTGAGCAGATTTGTGGACAAATTAGTTCATTTAAAATTGACATTGAAAGATTGATTTTGCACAGAGTGAGTTACCTTAGGTATTCATCATTTCCTCTGCCCCTGCACACAAGACAGGGATCTGCTCCATTCACATTCTGATTGTAATATGGCTGCTTACTGAGAACCTTTATTTTATAGTCCTGATTGCAGCCTGTCACTCTTTTTAATTCAGGTATATTTGAGCCTTTTAGGCAGACCTTCAAAAACAACCTTCCTAAAAGCCTCAGTAAAATGACTCATTATATTTTGTTCAATTCCACCCTACTCTAAATTATAATGCAGGGAAAAGTTCTAATTGCACAAAAGACCCAATTACTTATAGGACTATGTGACTCAGTTTTTCAAAAGCAGGAGCTGGAAACCCACGTGCAAAAGCCTAAATCCAAAGTTGAAGGTCAGTGTGCCACAACTCTAATAAAGCCTAAGATGGTTGGCATTCAGTGTACATTAGCATATAAGCTCATATTCAGTAGATACATATTTTATTAAAATAGTTATAAACTATATAATATATATATCAAGTTAACCAGAAAGAAATGCCAAATGATTGTGAATTCATAGTTTTAAGTACGAAAAAAAGCAAAACCTTATGGGAGAAGCAAACATAGTATGCAATTTCTAAATGTAATTTAGAAAATAACAATGGCTAAAATTTAAAATCCAATAAAAATTATATGTCTTTTCTTTTTCTTCCTTGACAAAGATACATGCTTAGGTATGGGAAACACTAATTAAAACAAAGTGACATATTTAATGAAATGGGATTCTCAAGACTGTTAACCAAACTGAAATGATGAAAGAATGAGAGAATTTGTTGCTAAAATTCCTTTCCAGGCAGAGCTGCAACATCTTCTCTCCGATGCTGAGGTTCTAACAACAAACTGAGGCACAATTGCACAATTCCAAGTTCACTCTGGGGATTAATGTATGTATTGGACTTCCTCGTAGAGCCTAGTTGAAGAATTACAGGGATTTGGACACTACTCCCCAAACAGGGAAGAGGAACTCCTGGCAGGCAAACATATAGATAGAGTCACTGTTCTAGTCTTCCCCAGCCAGCATACACTTGCCACACCTGCAGAGCGGTTGCAGTATTGTTAGGTGGTAGGAATCAGCTGGATCCTCAGGCTAGCTTGTGACAGACCACAGGCCTCTATATTGAGTTGTGCTGTAGCTCTTTAGTGTAGTTTGAAGTCAGGGATTGTGATGCCTCCAGAAGTTCTTTTATTGTACAGGATTGTTTTGGTTATCCATCAGTCAGCCTTTGTGGTCTGACTTTTCTCGTGAGGTACCTCTGAACTCTCCAGGATGATGACTGTCTGGCTAGTCAGACCGTTACTCCTGAGCAGAGTTTAGGTGGGTTAGTTAGTTAGTTGACCTATGAGCCAGAAAGTGAGGAAATTAGAAAAAAAGAAAAATTAAAACCTCTTCAATTTCAAGCACTGCGATATCCATGAGGATCAAATAGAAAGATATCAAGTGGTTTGTTGGAAAGATTTGTGTTCAAACTTCACACATAAATAAAATGATACTGCCTTGACTTTTGCAAATGAAATAAAAGCTAGAAGGGAAAAAGTAATTTTCCACATGATATTACGGTTAATAAATGTTGTTATAAAGTCATCTGTTTTTAGAGCGAACAAATTGTAAATAATGGGGCCTACGTGTGTGTGTGTGTGTGTGTGTGTGTGTGTGTGTGTGTGTGTACCTGTTTCAGCAACCAGGCTGAGGAAATAGGGCTTTCACTGGCTTCTGACGATCCTGTGGGTAGGGGGACTTGTCATATTTGGTTCAAAGTTGCCATTTTACTAACTGCTCTAGTCTGCTGCATTTTGACATTCATGTTCTCTTTTCTCTGTCCATTTTTGAGGAAACAAGAAATTTAGCTCCTGCCACCAAATCAGCCTATCCACCTATATTTTATTTTGTCCTTCTTCATGTCACTGTAGAGGAAATCTTTGTTCGAAGGCCATCTCCATGACATGCACCCTAATGTCCCCTCCCCTACTTACAAACCCCACTCTTACTCTTGCCTCTCTTCACCAAAATCATTTGCATTTCCTATAGGGTTGCTTTTCATTAGGATAAATCAAATTGTAATAACAATAAAAAATGTACTAATTTCCATCAAAACTAATTCTTAGTGCCTGGAAAAATAATGCCTCAAAAGTTACGACTTCAACTTGCCTTGTTGAAGTTTTTATCTCCTATTGCACCCAAAACTCTCTTGCCAGTCTCTTCAATGTACTTCACATTCTGAAGCCAGCATTGTGTTCATCTTCAACATGTTTGACCTGCTTTAATATTTAGCACAATTGGCACCTTACTCTGGTGAAACTTTTCCTTGGACACTGCCCTCTCGTAATTCTCCTCGATATGCCCATTTCTCAGATTCTGTACTGATTGCTCCTCATTCCCCAGCCTCTGAACATCATAGATGCCTCCCATCCCTATATACTGATCTCTTTCTGCACTCTTTGTCCTCCATCTCTAAGCAAGTCCATACGCTTTGTCCTTGTGCCTTTAAATCCCATCTGTATTCACATTTCTCAAAAGCTGTCAGGAGCCCAGGCATGTTTCTCAAATTTCAGGCTTCTTTTTTTGTTCTTTTGCCAAATGCTGCTCATCTCTGTTTATTGTCTAATATATACTAAAAGTTTGATATATCTAAAGTTGAGCTCTTTGTTATAAGATCAATGAACTGCCTTCCACACTGATTCTTTTTCTTCATAAAAGGCATCTTTGTTTCAAAACATGCGTGTCAAAATCTTTAGCACATCACTTCCGCGCTGTTAATGGCAAACAATCTTCTATTTTTACCACCTCCAGGTCTGTGCTGAATCATTCACTGGACTGTTGGAATAGACTGAGTTTGTCCCACACTTTTCTTCTTATCCCCTTGCATGTTCTCCACCCTACAACAGACTGATGTTATAAAACAGAGATTGGATCACAGTATTATTATCCTACAATCGTCAGCACCTTCTTTTGTCACTCAGAATAAAATCAAAAGTCCTTACCATGGGCTGCATGATCTTCAGTGAGTTAGTCCCTGTGAATCTTTTGATTTCAGAAAATCACACTCTCCTCACTCACTGCCTTCTTTTGCACTTGCTTCCTTGCTGTAATTGTAATTTTCTAAGCACAGTCCATTTGAGGGCCTTTTCTCCTTCTAGACCCTTAATAGCAATAGTTTCGTCCATTAAATCTCATGATTGCCCACTTCTTTCTAGCAGTGTTCACATGCTACTTCCATTCACTTGGCTGGCTCCAACAACAAAGAACAAAACAACAGTGAATTAGGTACACATTTTGTTTTTCTTTTGTATATCAATCTGAGTATTAGTGGCCCAACACTGTTACTACTGTGGCATACCATCAGAGACTCGGCTATCTTCACCCCGTTGGATAGCCAGTTTCAAGATGTAGTGGCCAGGAAGTTCATATCAGCTTCGTGGCTGTCTAGAACTCAGCTATCTTCTATGGCAAAGAAGAGCATGATTGGATGAAGAGCAGCAATCATCACACCACAGCAGAGAGGTTTCCTGTGATGTGCTCATAAAAATGAAAAAAATGCCTCGTTCTACAATTATCTTTAATTTTTTATTGCTTATTTATTGTGTCTCCCATTTCTGCAATATCAGTTTTTTGGGAGCAAATATGTTATTTTTTGATCATGTCATCTCCATTGAAAAATATGCTGACTCAGTGTGTTTGATAAAAAATTGACTGTAAAATGAAAAACCAACTGTTCTCTCTTTCAGATGCATCACCCTCTACCTGTTCTGTTCTCTACCTGAACTCCCATGTTACTCTTAATGCACATAATATGAACTTTATTTGAGATTCAGTTTCAAATATAGACTTCTCAGTGATAACTTTATGAACTTGTTAGGTATCCATACCAAATGCACACACCTACCCTGCACCATGTGGTTTTCCATCCCATTGTCAATCTCCATGATTGTATTAAGGATAAAGAACCATATATTAGTTTTGCATTGCAGACTCACCACTAGCCACAACTCTGATTATAATTCATAAAACTTCACTCCAAGTGATTAATATTAAAAAAGAATTAAAGTGAGATGTTCATTGGTGTGGGGCTTCTTCACAAAACCAAAAGCTGTGATCATTCTAAAAAGAAAGAAAAATCCTGGTTAGTCTCATGAAAGGGTTCATCTCACTATCTTTTCTGAAAAAAAAAAGTCATATTCTCTATAAATCTGGAGTTCCCTCTCTCTTCCCACACTGGGCAAGTTTTTCTTCCCTTCTATAATTTGGAAGGTGAAAAGAGATGTAGTTCAACAAAGTGGCTCAGAACTGTAGATACTGTTCTGTGACAGTAAGCCAATCAATAAGTTTAAACTGAATTACAATTGTAGTCTCTTTGAGAAATATTCAACTAGCAATTCTACCAACTTTCTGCTTAGCATGAGTTATGAAAGTGATAAAGGTCTTGACTCTATAAAGAGCTAACAAATTATAAAATGACATTTAGATTAGGTATCATCCCTGCCTTGACTCTTAAGCTTATAAAGCACCCAGTATCTCTTCTCGTGAACATCAATTATGCCACCCCTTTCTGGAACAGATCTGTCCAGAACCTATGCAGTAGCCAACTGCCATGCCCTGAACTGTGAAAGTGATTCCTGGCTATTCCAGTTGTGGTCATAAGAAAGCACAGGTGCGTTGCTTTTCATGACAAAATGGAAGAGTGTAGTCAAATTGCAAATCCACAAATGGTTGTTGTATATTTTACTGGAAATTAAAAATAACAAAGAATATATAGATTTATTCATATAAGGACGTTTATTTAAAGAAAAATAAATACATGTATCAAACAGAAGAGAATCTTTACTTTAGGCAGAGTAATGTTACCTTTTGGAAAATTAGTCTGAATTTAGGGTATGAAGGAATTCCATCAAGAGAGAGACCTCACAGCTAGCTTTATATGCCTATGTATTATTTGCATTTTGTAATATGATTGCTATAATGAATTACCTGAATGCAAAACACAATTTTAAATTAGGAAACACTACATATTCCCTATAAGAGAAAATATACAGCATTATTTAATGAATAGGTTCCTTGAAAAAAGCAAAACCTACAGGCAGGATGTCATTATATTCACACTTTGTTCTGCTAAGGTTAAAAATAACTGGCTTCACATGTAGCTCTAAATTGAATTACATTTACTGCTTGTGTGAAGACAAAATCAACCCATTTTATTAGATTATCATACTTTCTTATGGAAGTTAGCACTTAGAAAAAAGGAAAACATGTATTTACATAGTAATTTTTTTAAATAAAATCATGTATTACAAAAGTTAACAATTTGCTTCCTGAAACTCTAGTTAATTAACCATGTTCAGAGAATCTGGTGATTTCTGATCATATGGTCTTGATGATTCTGTTATCCCTAAATTTATAGTTATAAATATGTTCTGTAAAATGATAGTCTGAGGAAATAACTCTTGGGAAATGGAGACTCATGAATTGATTTGGTAAACATAAGTAAAGGCTGCCTCTACCACTGCAGGACACAGGGAAAACACCATGGCTCCTGTTCATTCAGTCCGCAAACCCAGACCATGGAATGGTGTCACCCACAAGTAGGGCAGGTCTTCCCAAAGTCAGTTCATTTAATCGAGAAATTCCTTCAGAGATGGTCAGTGGTTTGTCTCCTAGCTGATTCTTGGTAATGCTAAGTTGACAATTTTGGGAATGTATTTTGGTGGTAGAGCACTAGTGTGCAGGATGCCCTGGGTTCAAGACCGACCACTGCCAAAAGAAAAAAAAAGAAAGAATAAGAGGAGATGAAGACCAAAGAAAAGACTGCTTGATAAGTAACTGATGAATTAGCAGAATGAATGGTCCAGCAGGTAAAAGTGCCTGATGCCAAAGCTGGCAACCTAAATTCAGTCCTTAGAACCCACATGGTGGAAGGACAAAATTGACTTTTTCTATTTGACCTCCACATGTGTACCAGGGCACATACACATATACAAACAAAATGAATGAATGAATGAATGAATGAATACCTACGTCAATCCAGATAGTTTTTTATTTTCATTCTAAGAGTAGATATTATCATACTAACATGACAAAAAATATACAGTATAGTTTTGTCTTTGGTAAATTATCAAAAGTGCAGTAATAAAAGAGAGTTTTGTGCCTATATGAAAGATTATCTAAATACTATTGAAATAGCTATTTCTGAGCATCCACCCCATACAGAGACTATATTACACATTAATGTCTATGCAAATATTTCTATACAGTATACATTTATATTGATATACACAGCATGGTGACAATAGTTTTGTTTTGCATAAGGTTAAATACACCAATCCCATGAAAACTGTCTTCCCAGTACAGTGCCTCCATTGGGTTACCCTTCCACTTCATAATGCTCTTCTCTAAGGTCTCAGACTATGACTATTTCCTTTTTACCTTTAACTATCTTTTCTTCCTTATTGTTACCCAAATTGACAAGCTCTTAAATCATTCCCAAACCATAGCCTTCTTTTGCCCAGCAGCCAGAAGCCTCCAAGTATCTCTATGATCTAGAGAGAAACTTTCCCAAACCAAAATTTCCAGGAGCTCAATGCTGAGCTTCTGATATGCTAATGAGTGAGGTTATGGAATTTGGAAAAGTCCTTTTCAAAGGAAATAGCCTGGTTTATGAAGCAATTGTCTTGATGTATAATCCTATTATGCATTTGTTCTGTCCATTTGAGTACCTTCCCCAACGTCTAATCTCCACACATGCATGCTTCCAGGCAGACACATATTGATTGGAAGAGACACAAAATTTTAAAAAAGCAAAAGAAATAATAATTTATGATTTTCAAATATTCTCTCTTTGGTTAATAGCCTTGACAATACCAAGTTTCCTACAGGTTCACCTAAAATCTCAATGGGTTTTTTTTTGGCTATTTTTTTCTTCTCTTCTTCCAAATATACATTTCCCTAAATTAAAAAACCAAATGAAGCTAAAGTGCTATGCCTGCCTCAAAATCATGCCCATGGTAGACTCTTCCACTTTAGAAACAAAATAGTAACATTAAGGCAATACACAAAGAGAAGGTGAAAACATTGAACCTGAATATCTGGCTCTCCAAATACATCTGGTTAATTAGTGCTTGCAGAGCCAGGCCGGTTCGCCTGCCATACAATATGTCAATCACTGACATGACAAGTTTCAAAAGTGACAAGTTGAAAACGAGAAAGAATTTATTAATGGTGACTGATCATGAGGAGACAAGAGCTAGCTCTAAATCTGCCTGTAGAGGATAAGGATTAAGTGAATTTTGGAAGGCAGTGTGGATAGTCTAAGGCCTGGGGAGAGGTAGAGGTGAAGAGTGCAGAGCTCAGTTTCTGCACAAACATCCAAACTCCAGAAACTATTTTTAAAGTCTTCCAAGGTAGAGAATTGGCCTTCTAAACTGTACTATGATTCCCATCAGTGTCTTCTACCAGGCTGACCTGCTTAAAACATTCCTGTAAAGCAATGTGGTCAATCATTTTTATCATACACATATGTCAAGCTGTTATTTATAATAAAACTGATAGGAGTATGTCATTTGGATATGTGATGTGGGAGTCCCCTCTGTGTGCTGTGATTACCATTAATGAATAAAAAAAAAATTGCTTTGGACCTATAGCGAGGCAGAACTTAGGTAGGCAGGGAAAGCTAGGCTGAATGCTGGGAGGAAGAAGGGTGGAGTCAGAGAGAAGCCATGGAGCCAGAGTCAGACATGCTGACACTTTAGTGGTAAGCCACTGGCATGTGGCGATAGACAGATTAATAGAAATGGGTTAAATTAATATGTAAGAGTGAGCCAATAAGAAGTTAGAGCTAATGGGCCAAGCAGTGATTTAATTAATATAGTTTCTGTGTGGTTATTTTGGTTCTGGGTGGCCGGGATGAATAAGCAGCCTCCTCCTTACAGATGGGTGATCTGGTTCATCTTAATTATCACCTTGCTAGGTTTAGAATAGCCATGAAAACAAACCTCCTGACACGTCTGTGAGGGAGTTTCTAAATTAGGTTAACTGATGTGGGAAAAGCCACTCTAAATGTTGAGTGGTTCCCTCTCATTCTACAGGCTATGTTTCCTGACTGATGGATGTAACAAGACCAGACCCTAATGTGTCACCATGATCTATCTATTACAATGAACTGATGCCCTACAACTATGAACCACAAATAAGCTCTTCCTCAAGTTGCCTTTGTAAAGTATAAATAACCATCCAATGCATAAAAGTAACTGAGATACTATGTGGTCTACAAAACTGGTGATAAATGCAAGTATTTAAAAAAATAAATGAAATTACATGATTTATTGGTTTTTTGTTCAGTTTCATTAGTAGTGCTTGGGTTGATATTTATCATAAATGGATGTATCTAATAATAAAGATTATATTGATTTTGGAAAAATTTTGTTCATGAAGTTCCTACATGTACTAACTACTGCAACTACAGCTTCCATCTGTAAGCTATTATGTTAGTGTATTTGGAAGTATTGAAGTTGCTAAAATTCATTTCACACTGTCTTGTCCAACTACTTTCTTTTTTTTTTTTTCACTGAAAAAGTTTTTATTGAGACCACACCAGTCAAGCAAATTCTGGCATTAAGCACCTTCCTCTTTGGCAATGCGGTCTTTCTTGAGTGTTCCCATGAATGCTTTCTTCTCCTCCATGGTCTGGAAACGACCGTGGCCAAACTTGGAGGTGGTGTCAATGAATTTCAGGTCAATCTTCTCCAGAGCCGGTCGTTTGGTCTGCACCAGCAAGGACTTGCAGAGAGTGAGCACTCGCTTCTTGGTTCCCACCACACAGCCTTTGAGCATGGTCAAGTCATTGGTTATCTCACCATAATGGACAAAGCTACCCAGTGGGTTGATGCTCTTGTCAGAAAGGTCATAGTCAGTAGATGCATTGTTCTTGATCAGCTTGCCATCCTTGATAAGGTAGCCCTGACCAATCTTGTAAATCTTCTTGTTGATCTCTGTCTGATGATGGTAGCCTTTCTGCCTAGCCCGAGGCACAGAGAAGGCCACTCGGGCAGGGTGCCAAGCATCAATACAGGCAACCTTGCGCAACCCTCGATGGGTCTTGCGTGGCAGTTTCTTTGTATGCCAACGACTGGTCACCCCTCTGTACCCTTTTCCTTTTGTCACTCCCATGACATCAATCATCTCATCCTGCCCAAACACCTGGTTCACAGGAACCTGCTGCTCCAGCTTCTCCCGGGCCCAGTCCAGCTTCTCAGCCACAGTGCCCCCATTCACCTGGATCTCCATCAAGTGTGCCTTCTTCTGGCGCAGAGGAAGCAGACGCATCTGACTGTGGGCGATTATGCGGATGACTTGGCAGTAGTTCTTCATGCTGTTGAAGTCCTTTTCCAGCTGTTTCTTGCCCATATCATCCTGCCATTTCTTACAGTATTTGGTGAAGGCCTTCTTCTTAGATTTGTGCCAGTTCTTGTAGAAACGCCTTTTACACTCATCACTGATGTGCTCAGCAAATACTGTCTCGAAGGTGCGGAGACCCCCTGGGGTTTCAACGTATCCCACGATGCCCACAACTACCATAGCTGGTGTTTCCACAATGGTTACAGCCTCCACGACTTCTTTCTTGTTCACCTTGGATCCTGGTCTATCAACCTCCCAGACACTGTGGGTCATGCCAGCCTTGTAGCCTAGAAAGGCCATGAGGTGAACAGGCTTGGAAGGGTCACCCTTGGGGAAACTCTTTGCTTTCCCACAATGCCTGCTGCTGCGCTTCCGAGGCAAGAAGCCCAAGGACCCATGTCTGGGAGCAGAGAATTTCCTGTGAGACATCACTGCTCACACACCGCGGCCAATAGAGCCCAACCACTTTCTACATGGCCATCTAGTCTCTGTTGATGCTAAACTTAAAAATAAGAAGTGTTCCCTGAATTGCAGTCTTCGTTTCTGAAAGCTTGTGTGTTGTATGAAACGTTGATGATTTTTCCTTGATAACCTGTGTTGTTATGGGAGTTATTCTTACTCCTTCACGGTGAGTAAGGAAAGTTATTGCAATTTTCCCACTTCCAGGATAAGATCTAAGGCTATGTTTGTTACTTTTATTCTATGATATGTGAATGAAAGTTTCTGGGAAAAGCAACAACTGTTACTGAACCTCTGAAAGGCAACTATTTTCTTATTAGGAAAAATGTTTTGCTTACTCTGTTCAACCACCTTCCTTCTGGCCCTAGAGAATAAATATGGGACAAAGTGGAGGACATTGGAGGTTTGTGGTTGATTATTCTCTCCTCACCCTTTCCTGGATCTCAGTGCTCGGAAGCGGGGACAGAATGACTCCAGCAGGACCCCCAAGTTGGGGTAAGAAGTCTCTTGTCCTGAGAGATCCCAGGCCAAGAGAGTGGAGACTGCACTAATTACTACTACTCAATCAGGCGAACATAGATGGGACAATAAGACTCAGTGATGTAGTTTAATTTGAAAGGAGGAGAACAATGAGGAGAAAGAGGAGGAGGAAGAGGACGAGGAAGAGGAGGAGAAGCAGGAGAAATTATTTAAGCTGAAGTTTTTCTCAAACTTCTACAAATGAACTTACCTTATAATAGGGTTCTGCTCTGTGACTATCTATAGCAAAGTTGTCACTTCCATCTTCTATGAACTATAATCACTTCATTTTCCCAGCAATCATTCTCTACAAAATGTTTACATAATATATAGGGTTAAATTTTAAGAAATTGGTACATTTACATTTAAAATGTGTTTAGTCATCTGTAGTAGCACACACTTCTAACCTCTAACTGGACATATAAATAAAATTCTGTCTCAGAAAACATGCATGTTTACATGTACACAGACACATACCCACACAAATGTGTCGTTAGATATAATTTTTACTAGAAAATTGCAAATAAATAAAAGAACAAATTTGAAGAACAGAAAAAATATATTTTAGGCTCATTATCAAATTTTCTGTCTGTAATTAGCTCATAAAGAAGTGAAGACAAGGATTATTGCCTTCTTAGGTACTGTACACAGTAAAGAAGAGAGGAGTTACCTTTAGTTTGTGGCATGAGGAATCTATCTTTATTCCATGTAAACTGCTTCTCTAGGACATATTCTGTATTAAACTGTGGTCCATCCAAAGTATAGACAAAGAACAGCTATTCCATTGTGCCAAGAGCCAAACTGAGAAAGAGAAACACATGCAAATGAATATTGTTGAGCTGGCCAAAGTCGGCATGGCCCTGTGTGCAATCTTGTGTCTCCACAGACAGATTTCCAGACTGAATTTAAAGCTGCTTTGGGAGCCTGACAGCTCTGACTGAGGGATTTGCAGCCTTGATTAAAAATACACCTGATTCAGAATGGGCATGGAGGAGCATGCTTGGTCCCTGAACATCTTAAGTGTATGTTGTATTGTGGCTTAGATCATGAGTCAGAAAAGCCTTTGGATTAGCATAACTCATCCACCTGCCATACACAGATGTGTTTCAGTTTGTATTGTGTAGGGATACATCCTCTGTGTACTTGCCTTCTGTCCAAAAATACTCAGCAAATTTGTTTTAATATATGGTTTTGAAAAGTGCCTTGTGAGTCTTCATGGGTGATTATTTATGCAAAAAGCTTTGTAAATAACAAACAGCTAATAACAAACAAGAATGTTAGCTCCTGCTTGATGCTATATGAGCCACAGATTTTTAAATCTACTGTTTTCCTGGCAATTTAATGCCTGCCCCTGTCTTTAAAGTTTATGTTTAAAGTCAACATATTTATAATATGGATTGGATTTCTGTGGTCCTATGTTGGGAGCATCATTATTTATATGTAGAAACTTATGAATAAAAATTTTTCATATTAAATATTCTCGGTAGCAGCAGCACAAAAGAGAAAGGCTATGTTCAGAGCACTAGGAAATAGAGACAAATAGAATAAAGAGAGGAAACTGTTTCATAACATGAGCCATCAATATTGGACAAACATTAACAGAAACAGGACAGGTAACATAAACTACTTGTCTAAGAGCCAATGTGTTCAACAGGGTCTAAACTGAGCCCTGGACAAAGGAAACAGAAGGCCTGGGCTTCACGACTGGAGAAGCTTAAGGAAGGTGTAACATTTGTTCAGCAGGACTAGATGGTAAAGCAGTAGGATCTGATAAAACAGCATTTCCAATGAATGGAAAAATAGTATGGATGAGGATTTTTATCATAATTTATTCTGTTGTCTGCAAAGTAATAATTATCAAAAAATATTTTCAAATTGAATTTTTTATTTATACAGTCATCTATTCACATTTTTTATTTCCTTATTCCAAGTTCCAGGAACAATGTACGCAAATGTAAACATGTGTATGCTACACACAGAAGTATATATAGCTTATGTATGTAGCATGAGTATACATAGCTTGTGTGTGTAGCATAGCCTTGAAGGCCAATGCTCTTAGTGCACTATTCTGAGATGTGTGACCCTGTAGTAGATAATCACTGCTGCCCTAGAACTTACAGCCAGTTGAACTTGTGACCAACTTTAACTGCCTATAGAATACTGCCAAGAAAATGAAGTCAAACAGCATTTGAAAGGCTTCTGAAGACTTTAATGTACTGGGACAAGAAACAAAAGAAGAAATTTCTCAAACCTATTATAGTCTTTTAATTAATGAATTAACTTATTTATTTTGCATACCAGTCACAGGTTTTCCTCACTCTTCTAAAGACCATAATTTATCTATATATCAGGAATTTTTAATTATAGGAAATTTCCATACTAAAATTACTGTATCAGTATTATTCTATTAAGAAATGAGGAATCAGAACTACAGTGCATAGAAACATTTTCTCAATGTGAAGAGACACTTGCTGCCAAGTGTTACTTACAATCTGAATTCAGTATCCAGCAACCACAAAATGGAAAGAGAGATACATACCTGTGAATTATGAGCCTCCCCACCCAATGCATCATGCATGCATGAATGAGTGAATGAATGGATGAATGAATGAAATGCAGTTTAAATTTTTAGCTAGAGAGATGGCTCAAAGGTTAAAATTGCATACTACCCTTGCAGAGGACCCAGCATTTATGTCAGGCAGCACACAATGACCTGTAACTTCAGCTCCAGGGGATCCAGTACCCTCTTCTGGTGTACTGCATTCATGTATACAAATTAAACATCAAAATAAAATCTTATGCAAAAATAAACAAGCAACATTTCAGTCAATAATTCAAGGGAAAATGTTATTTAAAATTATCATGCCTCTTATAAGCTACTAGGAAGTCTGGTTCATTTCCTTGGAAATACTGAGTTTTGATGAGTCCTACCTAGTAATGATATGAGTATCAGTATACTTCCCTTTCTTTCCTTACCCTTCTGAAATCACAAGAGATAGAATTCAATTGCAATATCAAGTTTTGTTGTTTAAAGGAACAAAGGAAAGGTGTTCAGTTTTTTTAAATGACATTTAAAAATATTTTTTAAACTTTTGACTTTTGTTACATTTTAATACAAAAATTCTAATTCTAGAATGTAACTTAGACAATATATTATGCAACAGTTGACAACTGGAAGTAAGAAAGGAAAGAAGGAAGGAAAAAAGGGAAAGGAACAGAGGAGGAGAAAACTTTTAAAAACCCAAACATCTGTAGCTATGAAAGCCATTTCTGTTGTATTGTGAATAAAAAGCCAAAAACATTATTTTATGTGAAATTAAGTCTTGTACTGAGTTAATCCTTCTATTGTATCAGATATTTGGGCATTTGCCAAGGGGTCACTTCTGTGATTTAGAGATTTTAGGTAGCACCTGCTAGCTGTCTGTCAAATTTCACCATCCTCTGCTGTTATCTATTCCAGTCAATATTCAGCTTAGACTAATCCACTGCCAAAGCCAGAGTGATCATACCCACTTCCACCGCACTGATATCCAAGTCTACTGCACACATGTTTTAACTATTCAGTGCTCTATTGCCTACTTTCTTCCCTTGCTCCATTTACACACACTTATGGGACAATTCCTGGGTCTGGCTCAGGAAAAATAGTATTCTAAAGTGTCCATTCTCTTAAAACATCATCAATGACATTGATGATGGCAATGCTCTTAAAAACTGGAGAGGGTTGACTTTGGGAGACACAAACATGGTGAGTGGTTTGGGCATACAAGCAGGCTCTGTGTAGACAGAGTTGGGGTCAATACTGACGGTGACACACTACCCAAATATCTAACCCATTTGACAGATAGACTTCCTTCTGAGAGATTATGGCACTTTCTCCATTGCCAACTAGTCTGCCAAAGCTATAGAAGGAAAATACAGTCTATCCAAATCTTCCCCCAAAGGACGAGTCATTTGCAGTCAGAATAAACATACTGACTGATAATATAGACTTAATGTCTTCTCTGCTAAATCGCAGGTCATATTAAGTTTAAGCAATTCATGCTCACGGGAAAATCAGCAAATAGATTATGTTTTACAGATGGTACACATGCCTATTTCCTCATGAATTCTTTAATTATAGCAATTTTATGTATGATAGAAGGATGGTAATAACAGAAGAGAGTGTGGCCTTACACCAAAAGTTTATCTAAATTGTGTGCAGGGTCTAAGGTGATAGATATATCTTGTATTACACTAGCCATTCTAGTTCAAATTACACACACACACACACACACACACACACACACACACACACAAAGAACAGCTTTTATTGTTCACGTGTGTTGGCACCCTACAAATCAAAATGAGAAGTGATTTTATTTTCACAGATTAAGTTTCAATTACTTAGTATAAAGAAATGTACCTTTTAAACAAATAATCATATTTTCAGTATAGAAAGCATCACAATAATTAATCTGAGGTTTTACTACTTCGTTATTTGTCATTGAGTAGAATAATCAGGTATTGTTTTACAGAAACTCGACCTGGTTGGAAGTATGTGCTGGGAGTGGAGTGGGTTGTCCTGACTACACTTGGTTCCTTCACACAATTTTCCTGTTTCTTCATATATTGTGTATGTGTGCCTGTGTGTGTGTGTGTGTGTGTGTGTGTGTGTGTGTGTGTGTGTGAGAGAGAGAGAGAGAGAGAGAGAGAGAGAGAGAGAGAGAGGGAGAGAGAGAATTTCAAAGAATTTATGGTCATATTGGGTGGTCATTAGAACAAAATATTTCCTCATTCTTTTGTCTCTGCTTCGTAAGTCCAATAGCTGGAAAGGGAGTCAAATCTTCCCAAAATGACTGCACTATCAAAATGAGATGGTTTAATTTAAATAATAAATAAGCTACATGGCTACCTTTTGCTCTAATCCATGCTAAACATTAGCACCTGATCAGGCTACCAGCATTATTGCAAGAAATTTAAGTGTACAGTACAAGATTGTACTTGATTTATTAAAGTAATGAATTAGGTTTATTGTGGGTGATTAAATGTATTTTACTTTTTAAAGCACAAGAACTAGAAAAGAAAAGCATCATTACAATCTGAAAATAACTAGAAAGATAAGTTCATTAACTTGCCTACACTTGCACATCATAAAATCCTTGTTAAAAATTGCTCCCTAGCCTGCTGTATTAGCTTCTTTATGAGGTAATTTCTCCATACAGTAATAAGATTTTTCTTTTACTCTCCAGTGCATATTAAACCCACTAATCTTCTTTTATAAACTATAGTTTCAGCCACTTTCTCAATTTACTCACTTTAAAGATACATCCCTATTAATATTAAAGGTAACGAATACAGATATGAACTTTGCAAAACATGCCTCCCGATTTATGGTGCAATCTTTCAACAGCGCACTGGAATAGCACAAAAGGGGAAAGCCATAAATGTCTCATGTGTCTCGTGGCAAAGCAAACAATTGTAGTCCCGACGGAATTAATTTCCCACCCCATTCATTATGTGAATGAACTCTAGACATACTTTGTACTGTCAGGAAATAAAAGCAGAATGGAAACACTCAGTTCATTCAGAGAAATACTTGCCCAGGAAGCACCCAGGCTTCAATAATCTGATTGATAAGCATTGCAAGTGCTTTGGGAAAAGGACAATTGGTCCAGCTACCTGTACTCAAACCAATAAGAGCTGAGACTTTCTTCTGGCTGCCAACATCAGAAAAAATCATAACAAGAGGTTGACGATTACATCTTTTAAAGAATAAATTCCAATCATTTAATGATGCTTCTTGCTTGAGTAGTTTTTCTAACAAATTATATAGGTTGAAGGTAAATTCTAAAATATTGTTTATCTTAAAGCTTATTATTTAGTGATTGTATAAATGACCAATACTACACATCCATCATAATAAATGAATAAAACATCTTGGAAATGATAAATTAATTGAAATAGTCATAGACTTCTACTATAAAGCCAATGCACAAAAAACAACCCAGATATATTTTTCTACCAAATGGACATGAAGTGAAAAAGTAAAACTCTCTCATTATTTTATTGTTTGGCTTACTGTATTTATTTATAAACAAAAGTTTCTTAGAATGTTATCTGTATGGGAAATTTAAGGGTAATATTTAAAGTATGTCAGAGGTAAAACTGCTAAGATACAATGGTTCTTGAAGTTTAATAGGAGTCAATTATTTTACTAGAAAAACTAATGAAAAATAGAAGAAAGTGTGCAACAGTGGAAGTATAATGTGACAAAAAAATACATGCAAAAATTTCCCTTTGACTAATGAAAATGGAAACATTACTCTAGCAGAAAAATAAAATAATAGAAACAACCATAAAGCTTAGGAAAATTAAACTTTTCTACAATGCTTGAACTTATATAAAAAGTATTTTTTTTAGCAAATTTTAGTACTATTAGCACTATTTTAAAAAATCAGCTTATATGTGACATGGGTCCAAATGCCTTGTGATGTATTTAAACATGTAAAGAGTATATGGATTACAGGCTACAAGAGTGAAATGATACAGGTTAAAATATAAACCATTCAGTAACTCTTTCTAGTCCTAAAAGGCTTCATGACATATTAAATAAAAGAAAGCAGATTAGAAAGTAAAAGATAATGTAAGGCATGGTTTATTTTTATAAGTACGAATAGACCGATGTGTGTTCTGGAGAAGGGCAGTAAAATGTTGTGTGTGAACATGGTTTGCCAAGAGATAGCAGTCAGTAGGAATCCCTGCTCTTTCATCTCTTCGCTTGTCTTCATCCTACTCTTCCTTCTTTTCAGCCATTTGATACATTGAATAAAGACTTAAAGGTTAACTTTAATTTTCTATAAAATGTGCATTTACTACCACAAAAATTATATTCATAAGGTTTTTTTTACTTTCAAAACTGGTACAAGTTATTCAAATATATAAAATATATGTTAAAGTCAGGATAGTGATACCTGGCATTATTACTGAAAATTATTTAAGTAAGTTTTTGGCACTTAAAAGATACTCCTTCATACACAACAAATGGCTTAAAATGTCATTTTATTCATTTCTGTTAAGTAATAATTTAACTTTCCATAAGATTGGATACAACTTACATTTCACATATCTCTAAAATTTAGTGCACTTGTGAAAATTCAATATCTGAAAGTTCCAAGCTATAATTTAATTATTTAAAATAAAATCACACAATAAATTTTGAATAGATTGTCTCCAAGTTTGGCTCCTCTTTCCTAATAATAATTCCCCTCATTCTTGTTCATTGCTTTTATTTCTTCACCAGTCTACTCATTTATTTATTCACACCTTCCATTATATAAGCCTTCCTTATGGTGGTTCAACACACACACACAGAGAGAGAGAGAGAGAGAGAGAGAGAGAGAGAGAGAGAGAGAGAGAGAGAGAGAGAGGGAGAAAGAGAAAGGAGGGATGAGAGAGAGAACATTTTCTTTACAATATTCGCAAACCTTTATTCCAATTCAGAATTCCTCTTTCCATTTCTTTTCTGTGTTAATTAACTTATTCAATGAACTTAATTTCTACATTAAGACACTTAAACTATTTCAACCATTTTAATCACTTTTGGGACTTGATTTCCCTTTAACATCACGTTAAGTTTACACCTACCAAGGCTCTCTTCATGCCAGCATGGGCATTCAAACACAATTCTATTGGAGCTTTCCGTTTCATCGGGGCTTAAATTATCATGGCTGAAGTTCTTAACTGATCCTTCCCGTAAAACACTGGCATTTCTCGGAGATGGCACTACCTATATGAAAGGTCTATATCTTGTTCACCTCCTCATGATAAAGACAGGTGTTAGCATGTTCATAAGCTGAAACAGAAGTTAGTCTAAGAGAAGGTGAAGTTGTTCAAAACATACCTGAACAAATCCAGCAGCTTTACACAGAAATAATAGTAAGAATCTTACTTGTGATAATGAAAATACAACCATGAGCAAGCTAGTATAGAGAATTTAGGATTCTCATTTGGCTGCGAGCAACTGTGCTATATTTGATGAACAAGCAAATAAATGATGGAGAGTGGGTTGATTAAGCGCTAAGAGAAAGAATCAACCGTGACACATTTTATTTTCAAAAGAAGTCTCATACTGGTTTATCAGCCACACTTCGGCTTAATATTAATAAAAACAAATTTGTAACCATCTCAGAACTCTTTACATCTGGTCCTCATCAGATGTACTCACCTGCGGCTTTCACACAGGCTTTAATAAGTTTTTTTTTTATTAGAAGGGGATAGAGAATACTGGTGTCATTAAAGTGAACTGTTCCTTCCTGAGCGCATGTGTTACTTCTAGTGGCAGATGGGAGCTTTGGGTGGCTGTATAGACGGCAAACACTGAGGATTACAGGGCAAAGGGATGGTGAAACAATAAAATAGCAGTTTCAGGACATGGAAGTTTCCTCTTCCTTGTTTTCCTTAAGCCCTTGAATGGGGAAGTTGTTGGGATCTTTGGGGTAAATTTGTTGACGAACACACACTCTAAGCAGCCTGTAACAGTAAGCTTAGCCTTTTTGTATGAGGCATTAAAGTTAGCCTTTTTAGTTAAGTGTTTTATTCTGGCATTTTGGAAAGATACATGATCCAAACAGAATATTTATAACAAACCTTTTAAGGCTTGTTCTCATCTATTTTTGCCCTCAAAGGTCATTTCACAAAAGAGATCAAAAGACAGCTTCTTCCAGGCCAGCTCAGTGGGTGGCCAAAAGCAGATTAAGTACTTACAGAGTCCCAAAGAAGTACCATGCTGTATGACTTGCTTTACCCTGTTTCAGTAAAATATTGTCTCCATTGCTTCAATACATAATTTTTTATATATATATATATATGAAGTAGTTTAATTATAGCTGATATAATGGAGAATAATTAAAAATGATTTTGAAATAAGCTTATCAAATGGGCTTCCTGTGAATATTTAAACCCTTTACTGGTGAGAGCTTGTTTACCCAGTAAATTAAAAATCTTCAGGAGCCCTGACATAATTTGGTGGGTAAATCTTACCCAAAAGTCGATTTCGTCTTCCCAATTACTGAACTTCTAACTATAGGAAAAATAGAACTATTCAGTTGTCTGCTGTTTCCCAGGTGAGCAGCGATTAAGAAGCATGAACTTCATATTGGAACTATGCAATCCAGGAGTTTCTTTTTTATCTTGTTACTTTTGTATACATTCAATCATCCCCACTGTGCTTTCTGCATGGAAGGCACACTCCCCAAACTTTTGCTACATGGAAGAGAAGATCTAGGGAATACCACCATGAAGATAATATCCAAAACGATAATTCAATATTCCAAAAGAAAAAAATGGCTTTCAAAGCATTGCCCTCAAAGTATAGTGACATCTCTTAGAATGTGAGTGTCTCTGCCAAGGGTACAGAGAAAGCAAAATATAAGTCTTAAAAAACACATAGAAGTTTTTTTCAGGAACTCAAACAATAGACTGAGGGCATTAACATGAGATAGGAAAGGTACCAGTAAGTGCATCAATGACTTTCTAGCCATAGATGATTCTTAATGCTTACATACAAGCAACAGACTATCAAAGAAGTAAGAGCTGCCCAGGGTTCTGTTAAATGTGTGAGAATAGTTTGGAGAACAATGAGAAGGAAATAAATATCAACCTCAGAGTGATGGCAAATGTATTCATGCTTTACAGGACAAGAGATAAATCTGAACAGGAATGGACAGGCCTGAAAAGTGGTTGGCAGTGAAGGAAAAAGACTTAATAAATTTCAGTTGGAAAACAGTGATCCAGCTGGATCTTAGTGCCAGTACCCATTCCCATTACTGAAAACAGAGAAGGAAGGGCAAATTAGAGGAAGCATTGCAGCGCTTGAGTCAGCTGTACCTGAAGACAGTTCATGTGCCAGCAGCGGCTGACAGTACTACCAAATCTCAGTGCATGCGTGTGGGAAGTGGGAAAACGCACATTATGACCCAAACACGTGAAAAGTTGAAGCCCAAAGAAAGGTAGCAGAATAATGACCTCTCCAAAATGTCCTTTTCAGAGACCAATCCGGCACTAGGGATGCACCCCAGCCTTAGAAACTAGTGTGGTATTGGACATTTTGATTCCAGCTGTTTGACCTAGAGGTCATAGCAGAGCCAGGGAATGTTATCCCAACTAGTCATCATTCCACAGATGAGCCTGTGGGTCAGGAGCTTTGGCTCTGTTGCCATCTAGACTAGACAGGGTTGCCCCAGCAACAGCACCCAGTCATCAACAGCAAGGTTCATTGTTCTCCAAAGCTCAACTTCATGCAGATTCAGCTCTGGAATTCTTGAGCACCCAGGCTGAAATTTTACAAAACTAACGAAGAGTACAAAGTAGAATAGGGTTATTGGGGGTCTTCTTTTCTTTTGTTTTGTTCTTTTCTTTTCTCTCCTCAATATTTTGTCTTGCTTTGTTGGGCTTGGTAGCTGATTGTTTGACTGATTTCTATGTGTTTTTGACATATATATGTATGTATATGTAATACACACACACACATATATATATGTATTCTTAGGTCTTTGTTTTCCTTTGTCTTTTTCTCTAGCATTGTATTAGCTTAGTTTCTCTGTTATTTTTTATAAAACTAGTTATAAGGTTGTACATTTATCTTACCTTATGAGAATAGGTCTCCCCCTTTTTTATTTTCCTAGACAGGCTTTCTCTGTAGCTTTGAAGCTGGGCCTAGAACTAGCTCTTGTAGAACTCACAGAGATCTGCCTGCCTCTGTCTCCCGATTGCTATAATTAAAGTCGTGTACCACCGCTGCCTGGCACTCATCCCCATTTTTTATATCTACAAAAAGCCATCCCTTCTACATTTATGCAGCTACAATAGTCCCCTTACTGCAATGTATATATTGAACTACTATCTCTTCCTTCTTAGTCATGCTATAGCTCTTCATCTTTCTTATTGTTCTCTCATTTTCCTATTTAAATATTGATGTGCCTTGTTCTAAAATATGTATGTAAACTACATCTTCTCTCTCCAGTACTCTAATACCTCTGTCTCTAAATTGAACCAGCGTAATGCAAAAGAATCTGGTATATCTAGATAAGTCCAGATATGTTAAAAAAATAAAAAAGTGAAGGACAACATTCTAAATTCCAAGAGCAGACAATCCTTTAAGAGGAATCAAAGAAAAGAGAACCACCAAATAGAAATGGAAGAAGTTAAAAGTGAATTTGGAGACTAATTCAATCCAAGAGATACAAAAAAGAGAGATGGGTAAGAGAGGAAGGGAGGGAGGGAGGGAGGGGGGAGGGACAGAGAGAGGGAGGAAAGAAAGGAAGGAGCTAGGAAGAGAGAGAGAGAGAGAGAGAGAGAGAGAGAGAGAGAGAGAGAGAGAGAGAGAGAGAGAGAGAGAACAACAACACTAAGACTAGGGCAAGATAATTAACTAGGTAAAAACACCAAAAATTCAAAGTCTGAGAATTAAGGTAATCTCTTAACTTTGAGCACCTATAAAGTAAAATAATAAAAATAAGAACAAGTTTCATACTTTCAATAGAGCAGACATTTCCATTCTGAAAGCAGAGAGAGAGAGAGAGAGAGACAGAGAGACAGAGAGACAGAGAGATGGAAAGACTGAAGCAAAGCAAGACTAAACCCCAACACAGAGGACGCTGCATCTTGCGGTCTCATTTCTGGCATCTGGAGCTCATAATAGTACCATCTAGGCTTCAACAGCCTTGGGTGGTAGCTCTGTGGCATGAGAGCCGGGGATGGAGACTGAAACCTGATTAACACATGAGAGAAGCCGGTTTTCAATAAAAGGCTGGACTCCTTTCCCCACCTGGGTCTCATACAACAAATGGTCCATGTTCAGGCCAGTTTATAGAGAAATTCTAGAAGGTTTTCTTCACCTGGACTTCATGTTAAAAACCAGAACATTTGTGGGAAACAAAACAGTAAAGACCAAGTGGAGGTGCAGGTTCTATGGAAATGACCTTTAAAGGGCTAGATCCTTTGTAGCTCAACATTCATTTGGACTTTTCCCCTCAGCTCCTTAACCCACTCCTATTCTCAGAAATGATTTCCCTTTTTAAAATAAGCTTCTCCCTCTTTCAACTTCTAACCATATGTCCCTGGTAAATAGGCAATTTGTCCTAGAACACAAGAGCCTAGACTCACGTACTCATTGAACACAGATAAAAAGCCAACAGTAAGCTTTTTATTTTTTTCAAACACCAACCAAAATCCTAAGCGTGCTTTTCCCAAAACTCTCAGGTTTTTTCTCTGTTTCTCTGGCCACCATGCCTTACTTACAAGGCATGGCTTTCTCTCCACCTCCCCACCCAAGGACACCCCTCTTTTTTGTGGTTTTTCGAGACAGGGTTTCTCTGTGAAACAACCCTGGCTGTCCTAGAACTAGCTTTTGTAGACCAGGTTGGCTTCCAATACACAGAGATCCACCTGGCTCTGCCTCTCAAGTGCTTGGATTAAAGGTGTACGCCACCACCACCCAGCCCCCAAATTCTTTTATTAATGGAACTAAGAAACCACAGATGAGAGTGCCAATTTCCTTGATAACAGCACAACAATAGATCTTCCTATTGTAGCACAGAGGCAGTTCACACTTCTGGCAACTGCAGTATCTTGGAGTCTCCAAAGTAACTTGGCATAGTAACTCCACCTTGACAGATTCATGGAATGGTCTCTTAGGTGCTCTTTGCATAGGATCGAACCTTGTCACACATTGTCTGAACCTAGCTGCTTTCTGGCTGTGAATTTACTGCCTATAGGAATCATTTTCTCCTTAGCCACCAACATACACAGAAGACCTCATTGCTGTAGTAGAAATAGGCCAGACTCTATCTCCAGCCAGAATACCCTTCAGTGGCATTACTATTTTACTCTATTGCCTTTCAAATGAAACTGCACTTGCAAGTTGGAGCCCTTCATAGATGAGGTCATGCCCTCATGATGTATTTTCTATAAGAGTTTTTGTTGTTGTTGTTTTCTTAAAGATGCTTCACTCCAATGAAGGAAGGAACATTTTTTTTTATTGTACTAGGTCCCTTCTAAGTGTGGTCTTTCTGGAACACTTTAACAGTTATGAGGTGAGAATTGCTTTTGACTGTAGATAAACTAAATAAATTTAGTCAGCTCAAATTATAGTTGGTGTTATGGATTTGTTTAAAGAATCATTGTTATCTTTAAATAAGAAAAGCTCCTTTACTATTGGAGTTTATGCAACAAATACCACTTTCTTACTGCAGGTATTATTATCTTTTTTCTCCACTGCATGAAGATTATGACATAATTTTTGGAAAATATGGATTTCTTGGGAATGTGGTTATTTTATCATAAATTTTATTATAATATCTAAAAGTTACACTGTTTTCCTAGATGGTAGAATCTGAAATTTCTGAAGTGTAATAATTTTTAAGGGGTAGGACATAACATGAAGACGAGGTAAATTAAGCAAAGAACATGTAAAATTGGATGAAGAAACAACCTCAGAAAATTCTGATAACTAAAGCTTGCTACATTTTTACAACCTTTACTGGACATTTATGTATATACATCAGTGTAGGGTGTTTGGAGGATTTGGCATCTGATTCAGGGTTCAAAACCAGGCCCAGGAGTAATAGAAAGATGAAGTTCACACTCTTGGAAATTTTTGCAATTGGAGTCTTTAATCTGATCTTAAAGTTGAGATATGAGCAACCTAAAAGAAATATTTTGTACAGAAATTGATGATTTCCAGAGAATTATAGTCATTTTCAGTTTGGATATAGTCTGAGTTGACAGAGAATATATAAAGAAGGCAAATTGAATGTGAATGGTACAGATCAAAAAACATAGTTGCCAGTTAGCTCTAAAAAATATCACAAGAAAATCTTGATGAGTTTGCCCTCTTCATTTTATTCTATATTATCAATAAATTTTGAAAATAAATTAATGCAAAATAAGGTATAGTCAATAAAAATTAAGGTAAAAAAGGATTTTATATGAAATTTTCACTTTCTCAAGACGACTTTACAGCAGTTAGTCTGAGATGACCTCATTTTTCTCCTGCTTTACTTATGTTACAAAATAGAAAGTCCTTCATCCCCTGTAGAATAAATACAGCCTCTGAGGGAAGCCATCTATGTGCTACCCTGACACATTCATTTACCAGTCTCATGAACTTAGGTGACAAATTTAAACTGTTGTGCATCAGTGTACCATAAATATAAACAGGATAATGAAACTAGCTCATAGGATGCTGGGAAAATTTAACAAATTTTGTACTTTATTCAGAAGTTAATATATACAAATATATTGAAAATATCAATAATCTTTATAACCATTACCTACATTGCTGTTATATTACTATGGAAAAACAAACTCATTTGCATAGAATACCTAAAATGTTGAGGATGCTAGCTAAAAATTACCTAAAATTAAGGACTAGAATGCTTGCTTAGACAGTTATAAGGTGAAATTTATCTGCTGTATTGGGAATTATATCAAAGGAAGGGGAGAGGTGATGCCACAAGGCAGATGCAGATGGGAAGATCCTATAACTGACCCTAACAGGCTATCATCTGGCAGGACTCCTAAATTCTGAACTTGTCTGATTTTATCTGATTTGATTCATAACTAGGGAAACTACCCCTAAATGGAGCAGTTTATTTGAAAATTTCAGAATTCCTCCAAATTCTATCATGGAACCACACAAACCTTAGTGAAATATACGGATGCTATTTCTGCCATGTGGGGTATTTGCCTGTGCCCTGCGCTTCAAGAAACCAGATTTAGATGACTTTCTTTCTCTCAGATACAAAGAATTTAGGGAGCTATAGCTCTTATTTTAAGTTATATATGGGAATAGATGAGACAAAAGGCAGAATAGCCTAATTAAATTACTGACATTCTAGTTGCAACCAAAGCAAAACATGAGGGTTTTATGCATAGATGTATGAAAGCAGGGGTATGCGCTGGTGTGAATAAGTGCCCATATATGTGAGGAGTATGAAAATGACTGCAGAGAGAGTATGGGTATTTTCACATCAACAGATGAGAACAGGGCAATGAACATGGTAATTTTTGACATGTTAGGAAACTCACAAACTCTTGTAGAAAAAAATAGAAAAACATGACTTTTCAAAGAGCTCATCCAGATTACATACACGCAGTAGATTTAATCCATAGTGAAGGGGTACAGGTAGAATGAGATCAGCTTCAAAGTTACAAATAATCATTGAGAGTTTGGGTCTTGAAACCAAAACATTATTACATTAATTAAATAGTACAAGAAGAAAATTACATCCCTAACAAAATTAAAACCTACCACAATATGCCTAGATATGAAAAGCTGAATGAGACAACATACTATTAATACAATAAAGGCATTTAGGTAAAAGAATATGTTGCTAACATGCAATTTATGTAGAAACAGTGTAGTCAAAAGAATAAGCATGGGCTCATACTCTCCTAGACATCTTTTCACAGAGAAAAACGAGGTAGAAAAATAATAAATTCCATATACTCCTTAATTTTACTGACTATAATTACTCAGAAAGAAAATCATTTTCCTCATGATTTTATGCAATTAATCAAATATTTCCAAGTTGATCCATTTGCCAGAATGTTTTTAATACCTATTCTCCCAAATGTCACTTTATATTTTATTCCAAATGGCACTTTACATTTTATCTTTTAACTACGGTTTCAAAAAAATTTTATTTTTACAAGTCACATACTTACTTTATAATACAATATATTTTTACTTACAGAAAATAGGCTCGGCCAATACTCATGTTGAATTCTTGCAAAACCCTAATGTCTAATCACAACCCAGAGACGTATGGCTTAGAAAGGGGTACCAGTGTCACGAATTTTACTTCCTACAAACACAAACATGTAGGAAGCACATTTTAATTCAAAATAGTTTCCTGAACATTGTAGTAGCGAAACTGACACCTGTTTGAAACTCGTATAATTTCACTCGCAGAGAATTTTCATATACGAAGTTGCAGCATGTTGTCATGGAGACACTGTAACTACCCCATGATGACAGTAATTAAAGAAAGTAAAATATACTGCCTTCTATCAGATAGTAAGAAGAAGATTTTGAAACTATACTTTCTACATATTTCTCATAAAAATACTTCCTGTAATTTATTTTATTTGGAAGATATATCACAGAAAGAGAAAAGAAATACCTATGCCACAAATGAACTTGCAGATCAAACTTTAAAAACATACTGTTAAGTATTTATGAGTTTTAATAATGTATTTTTAAAAGTCATAGATAGTTAAAAACACTAAATAGTTTCACTGCAAGAACTACTAAATACATTTATTTGTGCCTTCATTCCATTTAAGAAGTGTGAAAATATTTTGCCCCTCAGTCAATATAGAATCTGCTCCATACAGTCCATAATATGGTCCTACAACCTCAGTTTTAAAATTAATATGTACTGTTTGAGTACTGTCACTAATTTTGTAGTTATCACTCAGTATGTTCTGGGAGGCAGGCAGGCAATATTTAGAAATTAAATAACAGCTTAACTATTTGCTTTTGTTTGAACATAGGGATTTATGCAGCCCAGGCTACCATCAAGTGTGTTTAAGTAGCTGAGGATGAATTTAAAGTCCTGACCCACTCTTCTTCATTTCTAAAGTGGCACACATGTACTACTGTGCCCAGCTTTGTGGATTCTCTTTATTCATTTGTTCATTTATCCATATATCCACATATTATGGTAATGATAGTTACCACAGTAACTGTGTTAGCTGCTATGATAAACTCTGCACATAATACAGTAGAAAATTTTAATGTGATCTTGAAACCCTACCAAGGAAATGACTATAGTTATTGACCAATTTGTTTATTGTTGAAGTTAAAATGTAAAATTAAACCCTCGTAATTTTACAAGATACTTTTTACCACTGCCACCAAAAATGGCTACCATCTCTTGTTGCACTTACTGCTCTGAAATTTACTCATATCATTCATTGTCTGAACAATTAGATAATTTTTCTTTGATAAGTCAAGACTTGAACTGATGCCTCTATCCAACTTCAACTACTTTCTCCTGTAAGAAAAAGCACCTAATTAAAAGCATCTGTCATGAATCGATATGTCAGTTTTTCAGCTGAAACTGGACAACAGTTACTGGACTCTATTCCACGGCCCCCTCAAAAAAAAAAAAAAAAAAACCATCGCCACATAATGGTTCTAATTGGAAATGGCACAGATATACAATGAAGGGTGGATGATTGATAGGTGGTGGATAGAGAAGATAGGTAGGCGGGTAGAAAGATAAATAATAGAAGGTAGATAGATGATAGATAAATAGGTAGATGTATACTATAGTTGATAGATGACTGATATATATATAGATACTTTAGATGATAGATAGATAGATAGATAGATAGATAGATAGATAGATAGACAGCAACTATAAATAAAAATATAGAGATACCATTATACTTTTGGAGTCTGGCTTCTGAATAAGAAGATGTGCTTTAAAAAAAAAAAATCCAGACCATGCTTTTCGGTATCATCATACCAGGACCTGAGAACAAGGAAAGGAATAGCGGGAGCAGTGCACACTGGACATGCCAATAGAGAAGTGATAAATTATTAAAGTGTGATTGGAAATATTGCCATTTTTCAAAGCTGTCAGTTTAAGCATAAAAGCATCAGCACATTAAACTAGTTACTGCTTTTTCATAATTGAGACTTTAGCTTCTAGCTGTGCCCTGCAGCTTTTCATTAATCACTAGGACTGAAGTTCAGCTCGGTGACAGCTTAGAAGGCATTAAATGGCCAAAGTATTTCCCAGGTACTGTTAGGAGAGGCCTTTTAGACCTATAATCCACAGCTAATTGTTTTTCAAAGTCTCTAAATACAGTCTATTCCTGGCGTTTCCTGGTGTCAGAATTAGCTGCAAACTGGTTTTCTTTTATCTTCCCAGACTTTCTCCCACCAAAGTCCATTGAGAGCCCGTTGTTAGCTCCATAAAACAGGTGCAGAAGGGCTATGATATGTGAAACCGCAATGGATACTTACCAAGGAGCCATCTATCAGATTGCCTAAGAAATACTACTTCATGAACACTTATTTTAATCATGCCATTTAATTTGTCATAAAAGAAACAAAATAGCATGAAACTTTGCATGCAGGCCAAGTTCAGCCTTTTAATGTGGAGAAAAGGCCTTGTCAGAGTCTTTGAGCAAATGCAACTGCGTCTTTCTCCAGCGTGAAGTCAGACTGCAGCTTTCCACATTTCCTTGAACTCAGATTCCTGTTTTAAGCCCCTCTGATGCTTTGGTTTATTTTTTATTTCTTTTCTGCAAAGTATTGTGCATCAGGTTTTAATGGATGTGCCAAAACATTCCTTCTTCAGTATAACAAATTATCATGAGCAATGAGGTTCATTAATTATGTCATCTAATTGGATTGAGGCAGGTGCAAAATACCTCAGATGAAGTGGTCACTGGCAGGAAGACCCAAGTGCAAGCTTTTCTATTAGAAGCCAGCATGTCTCCAGACTCCTGGAATTACTTTGTACTTATTGATTAATGGCCATAATTTATTACAGTGCAGAAGATCTTGCATTGAGTTAAATGTGTGATTAATCAATTTTCCATCAAATTATGAACAGCAGAGCAGTTGCCAGAAAGAAAATACCAAGTGCATTTTCCCATGGTGTAAATATATCAGGACTTCAGCTAATAACTGTCTATCACTTGTGTAATATTCTCTGTCACACTGATAGATGTCATCTCCACAAATCTGCTACAGGTAGGAATGATGGAATGACCACAAAGCATGTTTTATAGCTGCCCTGTTTATATAATGAAATGTTCTTTGAATCCGTCTCTAAACAATTTATTAATACAGCATTCATTTCTGCCTTAAGCTTGAAATACATCATTGTTAAGTCAACAATCTTATATTAAACTCAAAGTGAATATTGAGGAAAGAAAACCTTAGGCAAAAGAGAGATGAATTTTGGACTTCATGTGCACAGGAGCTCATTTTTATTTTATGTCACAAATTCAAAGGTGACTAATTGTTGTCAGTTCTAATCTGCTTTTAAAGAACAGCACATGTGTGTCTTGGGAACACTACAGGAACCTACTGATTGAAGAGAAAAATTCATTTTGTTCTAAAAGTTAATTTCTCTGATTAAATAACAGCTATGTTAAGGGTTCATAAATTGTCTCCTATGTGCAAGGGTATTTCATCTTACATTTAAGCTAGTTGGTACTGTGTCTTTATAAGTTTTCAGAAGACCAAAGAAAATAGTGAGGTAACACGATAGTCCCTGCTTCCACCAAGCTGAGGAAAATTAGCTCACACTAAAGAATACATGCAGTAACAAAAACTGATCTTGACAGGTAAAGATTTAACTGGCATAAATAAACATGACAGTGACTTCTCACTGCACCATTTCAGTTCAGTGTAGATTTTAAAAAATGCTCCCAACAACCTTACAGGCAACTGAGCCATAGTGACCCCCTGAACAGTATTGGAGCTCGAAGGTGATGCTGCAGAATTGCGTAGACTTTCTTCTTTCTCTCCTTAGAACAGGGAGATTCGTGGCCCAGAGTATGAGGCTCTGTGGATGGATCACAGCTGACAGATCACTAGGCCTCTCTTGATCAGTGTGCTAACCTAGCTCCACAGGGGAGCTTTTTAATGTCAGTGCATTAATTCTGTCTGTAGTGGAACATAAACAGCCACGTCCTGGTAGATGTTTGTCCAAGCATTCCCCATTTTATCGGCTAGAAAGAAAGATTCCATTCTGCTTTACATACCTTGTTTTCCTTATAATAAGTTCATTTCAAAACCAGGGGCAACTTTATCTCCAAAATGCTTGATTCTACTGTAGTCATAACCAGGTTGTCACCTAGGACTCCCACCGCAACGTTTCTCAAGTTCTGTGAAGCTAAGTCAACTGGCCAAGACTTTTCTTCTCCATGGACGGTCATATCCTCTGATGAGCTTTAGTTTCCTTGGGTTTCTGGAGAACACGTGCAAGTGAAATAAGAACTAAAAGATACACCATGCATTGCCCCATTCATGTATTTACTGCATATGCTGGGAAAAGCCACAGAAGAGCTTCCTTTAGATGGTCCTTGTTGCCAATTTCATCCTCCATGCTGCACAGAATTTTAAGTATTTTTATGTTAAATGGTTGACATGAGATATTAAAATCATGTAATTCCTCAAGCTCAAGTCTTAGGCACTTTAAATACCCTCTAAATTTCTCAGGGATCAAACTTCTTAAGAAAAAAAATGAAGATTTGAGTATTCCTTATGTCTCACAAAGCACATATTAGAGATATTTCCCTAATCTTACAGAATTCTCAAATGGAAGCACACAATGATACCTGCCTTAATATTCATCTTTAATTGTGTCATGTTTTTAATGTTGACCTCAACTGGCCATTCAGAAGCTTCCTTCTGCTACAAGGAAGTGAGATATGCAAAGACATATCTCTACACATAACTGTAGGGAATTGAGAGGCATGTTTGTTTACTGATAGTTAAAATGTAAAATGCTTCAGAAGTTAATAAAAAATTACACAGCAGTTTTTCAAAACATTAAACTTAGAATTACAATGTACAAGACAATTCCACTTTCAGGGAATTAGCTCCATCATTGACTAGTGGACTTTAATATATGTTTACACACACAAGTTCAAATTAACATTATTTACAGTAACTAAAAAGCAGTAATATTCCAAATGTCCATTTGGCAATGGCTGAATAAACAAAACCAAATTGTATACACAGTAGACTATTACTGGAGCTTATAAACAGGAAATCCTGTCTCATGTTGCAGAATGGATAGCTTTTAAGACATTATGCTCAGTGAAATAAGCCGTTCTCAAAGACAAACATTGTATTTATATGATATAATAGAACAGTCAAGTCCAAGTAGTAGTGTGATTGATAATAATCAAGAGAGAGTTATTTTATATTGGGAGTCAGTTGTGCAAGGGGAATTTTAACGAAGGATGATGGTGGTGGCTACACAACCATGTGTATTTGATGACACTGGTCTATATACCAAAAAATGGCTAAAACACTAGATGTGCTTTACAACAATAAAACACAATAAAAATACATGATAATGACAGGAAAAGTAGGAAGAAAAAGAGTTGTCCTTGCTGTTATGATCTTCAGCTCTCCCTTATACAGCCCAGACCCTGGAAAATCATGCCCGGTTCACCTTAGAACAATGAAAAATACAATTGACCTACATGTGGACAGGTTGGACTGGCTTACATACGTGACAAAATCATTGTTGGGTACATCTCTGCCTCTCAAAAAAGAACAAACAGGAGAAAGAATGATTCTGCCAGGCAGCACATTGTGGTGAGCACTGTGTAAACTGAACTGAACTCTCTACTTCATGTATAAACTGATTTACCAGCAGCTCCAAGTATGTAATCCACTCTACAGACATAACTCTCTATTTCATGTATAAACTGGTTTACCAGTAGTTTCAAGTATGTAATCCGCTCTACAGACATAAGTGTCACTTCTATTACTGCCAGTGCAAGGAGAGTGGATGCCCGTCCAGAGGAGACTACACCATTAGCCTTCAATAAGTATAGCTCTTCTCCTGGGGAGGATGCTACACCTGACCACCAGTGACTGTTACCATTTTAGAACCAAAGTCCAGTGTTGTCAGATCGTCCAACTTTAAAACATCTCATGAGATGACTTACAATGTTTACCAAAAATGTTTAAACCATATTTTATTGTAGTAACAATTATAAGCTTTAATTCATCATGTTTTTCCTTCTCTTAAATCCAGTCAAGCCACATCTTCTACCCATATTATTCCTTATCTAGACCAGCAGCAGGAAAGAATTTCTCTCCCATTTCTGATCTCATAAACACATCACTGAGATCTGTCCATACATTATAGAAATGTTTCTTATTGTTTCTGTTCATGTATGTATGTATGTATGCTTTATGTGTGCATATATACTTTTGACAACTGTATTAGCTTCTTGACACAAAATACAAAGCTCAATGACTAATATTCTCATTGTATATATATCCATGTTATACTGCTATATCTCATGACAAATAAACCCTTGCTAAATATATGGCATAGTAGACATGAATCAATTTATGTAGTCTAGAGGGCAATCAATATACACAACAATCTGCAGTATATCTATAGTTCAAGTCAGTTTGTAGTGTTTCCTTTTTCAACATATATTTGCATTAAAAAGTTGCATCTTTTTAATCTTTATAACTTCCCTTTTCTCTCCGATGTTTAGTTCTGCAGATACACTTATTGATTCATTTAATTCAGATTGATTGTTACCTAGCTGTCAACTTCTGTATATTAACTAGTTCTTTCCTCACCCAGACTCTGGATGAGTGTTCTTATTGCCCCTAAAAGCAAAACCAGAAACTGAGCAGTGAAGTTGCCGCCTGAGATCACACACACAGTGGATAACAAAGCCAACAAGAACCTTAGATAGTGAAATTCTTAATCACTGCATCAGTCTGTTTTTGTAAAGAGAGACTATTCTTTCAGTTTTTTTTTTTGTTTTTTGGTTTTTTTTTTTTTTTGGCTGCTCAGACCTGAATAATCACACAGAGACTATATTATATTAATTATAACACTGTCTGGCCAATGGCTCATGCATATTTCTAGCTAACTCTTACATCTTAAATTAACCAATTTCTATTAATCTGTGTATCCCCACAAGGTTGTGACATACCAGTAGGTTCCAGCATCTTTCTCCTTTGGCAGCTTCATGGCATCTCCTGACTCCTCCTTCTTTCTCCCAGAATTCAGGTTAGTTTTCCCACCTACTTCTATTCTGCCCTACCATAGGTGAAAGTAGCTTCTTTATTAACCAATGGTAATAAAATATATTCATAGCATACGGGAGGGAATCCCACATCTTGTTTCCACTAACGTTGCTTGGAAAGAAACTACTAATGGGGGCTGAATGGGTCTGCTGAGGTGCAAGAACAAAATTCCTTCAATAAAACTTCACTTTTTTATTGTGCAAATAGTGTTTTGTTTTACTTTATGTGAGCATGAAAAGTAAGAAAGACTTTAGAAGCTGATGTTTTTATTTTATTTTATTCTTCATAATAATAGTGATGTAAGCTGTACTTACTGAATCATAGTTGAGTTGGCTGCCAACACAAGTTCTGTAAAACTCAAGGCAAATAAATTTTCTGCAACCATTATTTGGCTGTATGGAATTTATGATGCAGTATTATATATCTCAAGATCAGTAAATTGTATGCTGTATATTATTCATATCCACAATATATATGCATGTGTTAATGTAAACATATATTGCAGAGATTATGTCCTGAATGCCTTCTACTGGAAAAATGAACCTGGAGCTGAGCTACAAGAACATACATATACTCTGGTTGTTTGGCATGGTTTTTATGAAGTTTCCAGTTATTTCTATGAGAAGCTAAGTTATTGTCAGCTGTACATGTTTTGAAAGTTTCCTATAAATATTTCATCTGCCTTCTATGCTGACTTACTTTGCATATGAAAGAAAAACCCATGGTGGAGATTATATTGAGACCTCTGTCGCCCAACGTTAAAAGCCTAGGATCTATGGAAAAGAAATGGGAGCCATAAACTAGCTTGTGAAAATCTCTTTCACTTCATAATTATGAATAGTACCCACAGAGAATTAGGGTATTATTGACACCTAGCAACATCCAAAATTATGCTCTTTCAGGAGCATCCACAATATTAGAAAGTTTACTGTAAGTGCAGGACATTATTTAAAAACATGTATACTTGGCTGGGATCTGGTTATGTGGTCTAGCACTGGCCTAGCATCCTGGAGGTTCTGGGTCAGATCTCCAGTATCTCAAAAAAATCTTTAAACTGGTATATAATACAAGAAGAAATTGCAAAGAAAGTTTTGTGTGGAATATTCATTTTTGATAATGGCACATTAAATAAGTTGGGATTCTGCATTTTCACCATGTTTGGGATATGTTTGAACTTTTCAATAAAATAACAATATAAACTAGGTCACTCATACATGTTGGTGGGAATATAGAAACTATTCATATGCAGTTGCAGGAATGTTGGCTACATGCAATTGGCAAGTTCTTACAAATCCAAGTCTGCAACAATTGTCCTATTCAGCAATTGTCTCTTAAGTACTTCTAAAGAAGTGAAGATTCATGAGAATGTAAAACTCTTAACACAAATGCTTGTAATAACTTTGTAGTGTGCAACAACAGAAAACAATAATATGTTCCCTCAATAGGCTGTTATTAATAAAACTGTGAAAAATCTATACTGTGGAATTAACATTCACCAGTAAAAAGATGGCCTATTGATATCTGAAAAAAATAGTACTATAATAATCTACTTTGAGTCTATATGAAATGTTATATTCTTTATCTAATAAAATATATCTTAGTAGCAGAGAATTTAAGAAGAGGTAAAAATATGAATGAAGGTTTATATTTAAGCAAAGAAATTAATATAAATTGTTAATTATAATAATAAAGCATTATTAGAATAACAAATCTGAGATACCTAAAAAGAGAGAAAAGTGGAATTCAGATACTTTTCAGCTCTTTATTTCACAGCTCCTGCAGCAATCAGGAAGAGCAGCAATTTGAGAAACAATGTGAGATAACGGCCTGTTGGCCTAGCATTACCACAAACATGGCTTCTGACTCGACTCCATCCTTTGGCAAATGTTATTGGCTGTGTGTAGTTCTGTATCATTAACAAAGTCATTAGACATCACCTCTTAATAAATGATGAGAGCAAGCCAATCGTATGAGTCTCATTGTCTCACTTTTTCTCTTTTTATTCTTTTATTTTCACGTACAGAATGAACTGCTAGTGTATGCCAAGGTGGTACACAAATTTTACAAAATAATTTTTAATATAATAACCTAATGATATATTTACTATTCTCAGTTCACATTTGTACTGTATGAGACGTCTGCTTTTCAAGAAATTTTCTTCCTCACCACATAATCTCCACGACACGCCTGCAAAGAAATCTTCCTGCTTTACTGTAGAATTTCCAACGTCAATCATCAAAATCATGCTCACTTAGCCTAGATTCAGGATCACTGTGGCATTTTTTTAAAAAAAAAATCTTAATGGGAATTAGAATTGGTAAAAATAAAAAGTTGACTACCTGAGGAATTACTGACAAAATGTTTGAGTGCTTATACGATTTATTTTGTTGAGACTATAAAGAGAGGAACAAATCTTGGCTACTATAGGAGAGGCAGGCCTATGAAGTAGAGCATCCAACTGTGGGTGCTAAAAAAAGCAACCTGCTCTCCCTGCAGCCTGAAAGCTGCCTTGGGCTGCTCACCTTCCGAGTATCTCTTTTTAATGCAAATGTGAAGAGGAGCTGACTTTAATTTGTTTCTTTTAGCCCTCAGTTAATGCAGCCACACCTGGAATCTGAAGTGGGAAAGGCACAAAGAAGACTGTGGTGGGGACAGAGAGACAGAGGAAGAGTGGCTGGTGTGGAGCAACGTTTGAAAGAACCCTTCCTAGGAGAGGAACCAAGGACTTCAGCCACTGACGAAGCATAAAACTCTTGCTATGTAATGATGAAAGAAAGTAGAAGGGTTCTCTTTAAACTTCTAACAGGTATTCCACCCTCAGTGACTCACTTTCATCTGTGTGGCTCCAGAGTTGGTAGGGTGAAAACTAAGCGGTTTGAAAATAGATCTCTCCAACTAAAATTAGTACCTGATCAGAGCGCTCAAAAACGCTGGCCTACATTTTCCAGAACTATTGTTCTTGTACTTTTGCCTCTGTTTATATAGTTTATCAAACAACCTAAAGATCCATTTTCTACAAGTGACCTAGACTTGAAAATAATGGATCATTTTAATGAAGCAAGTACAATGACCTTTATTGACTTTGTTGTGAAAGGCAAGTATGCGTAGCTCACTGAGATGAAATCTGAAATTTAAAGGCTATGTGGACATTAGTTACTAGCAATCTTTTCCAAAAATTAATACTTAATTCATGTAATATAAATGCCTGTTGTCTCATTTGGTAGTGTGCAGACTATCTTCCTTATCAAAGATGCTAACACACCTGGGTGAAGGCTCTAGGTGGACACCAGCTCAACTCGACATTCAGTGAGTTTGTAGGTGTTGTCTTGAGGAAAAGGGCCTTACTGTCAGGTTGGAGAATTCTGTTTAGATATATACCCCATCGGGTTATTTGTTTTCTTAATATTCAGTTTTTTTATCTTTACATATTTTTTGATATTAGCCTTCAATTGTACATGTACTTGGTAAAAAAAAATTTACACATTCTGTAGCCTGATAGTTTGTCCAAATGATGGTGTCCATTGCCAAATAGATGTTTTTCAGTTTCATGAGGTCCCATTTGTTAATTGTTGTTCTTAGTGCTTGTGCTCAGAGCAAATGACTCGGGACCTCACACTGAATCAGAAATAGCAGAACTCTGCCACTAGGGACAGGTCAGGTCTAGACGATGAATAAACAGCATAGACTACTTTCATACTCTCTACGTCTAACTCCTTACTCCCACCCACACCTGGTGCTGCTTCTCCTATTTCTTTGCTCTCTTACTTATTCCAAGTCCAAAGAACACAGTGTAGCCAAGTTTGCAGGATCTAGTATTTCAGCCTCCCCACAGGAGTGAAAACAGAAATTTGGCTACAGTTCATAGCTGGCTACTTTTCCCTTCTCGGCTGTGTTCCAGGCTTCACCTCTAAGTTAACGCACCGACTCCTCTCTCTTCATTATACCTCACCCCTACTTTCCCTGCCAATACAAAATTACTATCACACCTCGCTCTGCCAATGCAATAGTAATCACATCTTGTCCTGAGTCCATTTTTTTCTTTTCTTTTTTTCTTTAGTGTTTATTTTCTTTCCTTTGTCTTGTGATTCATATCTCAAATAACTAATATATTAATATATACAATTTTATCAGTGACCATTTGCTTCCTAAAAAGATTAGAATTTAAGGTAGGGAAGCAGTAATTCAAAATCAATTAACTAATTAAAATTAATTAAATATAATCAGTGACCTAACACTAACTGTTCAAGTCCTAACACAAAAGCACTAATAACATAAAATATCAAGTAACATAAAAATTGATAATAACAATGGCCTCCTCTGAAAAAATTTTGTAGAAAACACCAGACAAATAACTCAAAAAATCAATTAAAGGAAAGGAAACTATGAATACAGAGTATGGACAAGATTGGACTCCAAGAGACTGCTGAGGGTAAGCATGTGAATCCGGGACCTTCAAGGGAGTGGACGTAGGCCAACACCCCGATGGGTCTGGGTGAGAGTCTAGGACTTCCCAGAAACTAGGCCAGAGCCAGGACCTCTGTTAGCCTGGGAGTGAGTGAGCCTGTGCCCTCTAAGGGAATAGGCAGGAACCAAAAATCTTGATGGATCCAGGTGTGAATCTGGGACCTCAGAGAGAGTAGGCATGAGCCAGGCCCTCTGTGGGTTCAGGCATTGGTTTGGGACACCAAAGAGAATAGGCAGGAACCTGGAACCCCTGCGGGTCCCAGCACAAGTCTGAGACCTCTGAGGAAGTAAGCAGGTCCTCGGCAGGTTCGGGCACATCTGAGCCTACAACCTCCCAGGCAGTAGACCAGAACCAGAAAACTTTCCAGGTTCAACTCCAACCCGGGGACTTCTGCAGGAGGGAATCAAGACTAGGATTTACAGATAGAGGTCAAAGCCAGTAACCTAAGCCAAAGTTGCCCTGAGTTAGGAACACTACCTTGGGCCACAAATTCCATAGGAGTAGAATTGAACGAGACTCCTAGGACAGAGAGAGCTGGAGGAAACAAGCTCCTCAGGGAGCAGAAGCCGAGAGCAAATCCAGCCCTAGTAGCCAACCCAGTCCTGGGACACTGGCAGACCAGGATTGAGCCAACAACCTGACTCAGAGTCTGCAACGTCCACCGGAACGGGAGTGGGACTGAACCAGTTACCTAAGACAAAGAGTGAACAAGCTCCACCAGGAGCAGAAGCCAGGAGCAAACACAGTCCCGGGACATGAGCGGATCAGGATTGAACCAGTGACCAGATCCAGCCACCAGAACAGATCTAGCTCCAAGCCAGGGACTTCTGCAAGAGGAGATCCAGACCAAGATTTACAGAAACAGATCAAAGCCTGCAGCCTAGGCCAAAGTAGGCCTGAGACAGCAAACTCCAAGGGAGCAGACCAAAACACAGGCACACTGAGCTACCTCCAGGAACAGGAATAACCAACAGGGTAACTAGAACTGTGACACTGACTGTACCACGAGGAAAACCATCTTAGCTTTCGATTCACTGGCACCAAGAAGATTATTCAACAGAATCTCAGACAGCCCCAACCACACCTATTAGAGAAAAATACGAGTAGAAAAGGTAAGATCACAAGCTACACCACAAAGAGCAACACAATACCAGTGAAACCCAAAGACCCTACAAAAGTAAGATCTGAACAACCAAATATGGATGAACCAGAAGAAAATGATCTAAAAAATAACCTCAAGAGAATGTTTGAAATTCTTAAAGATGAAATGAGAAATTACCTTAAAGAAATGGAAGAAAAAACAAACAAAAAATTGAAAGATATCAGCAAATCACTTAAAGAAAACCAAGAAAAAGAACTCAAACATATAACAGAAACTATCCAGAACTTGAAAACTGAGATAAGATTGGACTCCAAGTAAGTACCATAGGCACACTGTAATTTTTGCCATGCTCTGGCTTCAATGTAAGCCACAGAGACCCAGATCAGACTCTGGGTAAGGTTCACAAAAATGTGGAGAGTTGTACAACTCACAGTCCCTGAGAGAACACCCTAGTTTTCATAGGGGAACACCTGGCCCTTAAAAAAGACTCAACATAGAACTTCTGATCCTAATATAAGTCCTATATTTTGCTGCAAAGGGAAAGGACATTCTGAACAAATAAACTAACACTGCAAAAATGAACTAGAGAAAGAAAAAACAGGGAGTTGGATTTTTTTAAATAAAAAAATACTTTAGGGAGAAAGAAAAAAATTCAGTGAATGAACTAACTTTAGATATTCAAGTCCCAGGGGAAAAAACAGAAATGACGCTAAAAACAAGACATGTTTTCCGCAAATCACTAATCCCATAAAATGGTACCTAATGAAAATGACCTGAAGAATTACTAGAAATAGAATTCAAACAATTATTATAAGTATAGGTAATTTAAATAACACATGAATACTCTCCAAGGCAACTAAAACAAGGGTACATGAAATAAAGAAGTAAACCCAAATATGAAAATAGAGATGTAATTACTACAGAAATCTAACCTGAAATGATACTGGAAAATAAAAGCTCAATAAGTCAAAAAATCCTCAGGAGAAGCCTCCCCAGAAGAATGGGTCATGTAGAAAACAGAATCAGAAGTGGAAGACAAGGTCGGTATAGGAATTGCATCATGCAGTGAAGGTCAACAGATAATTTAAAGAGGAATACGAACAGAAAGTGAGAGAGCTCTGGAACACCATAAAAAGATGTTTCATTCCAGGAACAAACAAGAGAAGAACACTATACTGACGGCACACAGAATATTTACAATAAGATCTTGCAAGAAGTTTTCTCAAACTTACAGAAAGAGATGCCCACACAAGTACAGAGGCCTACAGAACTCTAAATAGATAAGACCAGAAAAGAAACTCCCCATGATATGTTAAAGTCACAACATTCAAACACAGACTAAAGAAAGAGTATTGAAAGCTGAAAGAGGCAAAGGTCAAATCACTTGCAAACGGAGGACCCACACAAGCATCTTTTCTCCTTTTATTGAAAATAAATCTTTTCCTCATGTAAAAGATCCTGAATTATCCTGATTATGGTTTCCCTTCATCTACTCCTCTTGATTCCTCCCCATATCCCCTGCCATTCAGATCCAGCCCCTTTCTGTCACTCATTCGAAAACAAACAGGCTTCTAAGGGATAATATTAAAATAAAATAAAATATAATAAAAAACTAGCATATTGTTTGAGATAATACAAGCAAACAAAAGAAAAAGAGCCCAAGAAACAGATATAGACACAGAGACCCACTTGTTCACAGTCAGGAATGCCATAAAACACAAAAGTGGAAGGCATAATATTTAAACAAAGGACCTTTAAGATAAAGGGAAAGAGAGATAACAAAATCAAAAACACTGATGACAACTTATGCTGGAGAGGTTGTGGGGTAAAGGGAACACTTCTGCACTGCTGGTGGGAACGCAAGCTGGTAAAGTCCCTTTGGATGTCAGTGTGGCAATTTCTTAGAAAATTAGGAAATGACCTTCCTCAAGACCCAGCAATAACACTTTTGGGTACATATGCAAAGGATGCTCAATCATGTCACAAGAACATGTGCTCAACTATGTTCATAGTAGCATTGTTTGTCATAGCCAGAACCTGGAAACAACCTAGATGCCCCTTGACCAAAGAATAGATAAGGAAAATGTGGTTCATTTACACAATGGAGTACTACACAGCAGAAAAAAATACTGACATCTTGAATTTTGCAGGAAAATGGATGGAGCTAGAAAGCATTATTTTGAGTGAGGTAACCCAGACACAGAAAGACAAGTATCACATGTACTCACTCATAAGTGGTTTTTAAACATAAAGCAAAGAAAACCAGTCAACAAATCACAATCCCAGAGAATTTAGACAACAACAAGGACACTAAGGGAGACATGCAGTAGATCTAATCTATATGAGAAGTAGAAAAAGAAAAGATCTCCTGAGTAAATTGGGAGCATGGGGCCCTTGGGAGACATGGTTGAAGGGGAGGGGAGAGGCAGGGATGGGAGCTGAGAAAAATATAGAGCTCAATAAAAAATTCAATAACAATAAATAAATAATATAAAATAAATTAAAAAGCCATGACATGACTTTACAAGACAAAGAACCTCAAAAGATGATTTTAAGTTCATTTTCTGTTGGCCATCCATGGCTAGGCTTGCAGCCGACCTTTAAGAGTAGTTTGCTTGTCTCTCTTAGGGTCCTCATTGTTGTCTAGGTTCTCTGGGATTGTGATTTGTAGGCTCCTTTTATTTGCTTTATGTTTAGAAACCACTTATGAGTGAGTACATGTGATAATTGTCTTCCTGGATCTGGGTTACCTCACTCAAAATGATGTGTTCTAGCTCTATCCACTTGCCTGCAAAATTCAAGATCTAATCTACATAGGAAGTAGAAAAAGACAAGATCTCCTGAGTAAATTAGGAGCATGGGGACCTTGGGAGAGGGTTGAAGGGGAGGGGAGAGGCAGGGAGGGAAGCAGAGAAAAATGTAGAGCTCAATAAAAATCAATAAAATTTAAAAAAAGAGTAGTTTGTTTTCCAAGTGAGACCCCTTGGAGAAAGCTAAATTTTCACTTGCAACTGGTTATCAATTGGATATTGTTTCTGAGTTAGGAATAGGGGCAAGCATCCACTCTTCCTTTCAGTTCTAGGATTCCGTATGGTGCAGATCCTGTGCGCACTGTCTCAATCTCTGGGAGTACATGTGTGTGACATATGTGTGTCAATCCTCTTGATTTAGAGTGTAATGAGTCTTGCTCTGTCCCACCAGTCAGTTCCCAAATAACAACATGGAGACATACTATTAATTATGAACGCTCAGCCTTTGCTTGGGCTTGTTCTCAACTAGCTCTTAATAACTTAAAATTAACCCATTTATATTAATCTATGTTCTCCCACATAGCATTACCTGTACTGCCCATTTGGCTTCTTCCTAGTCTGACTGGAGACTCTGCCTTTCTTCTTCCCAGAGTTCTCTCCGTACATGGAAATCCCACTTATACCTACTGCCTAGCTATTGGCCATTCAACTCTTTATTATATCAATACATCGTCACATAGTATACAAATATCCCACAACATTAGAGGGGCTTGTTTCCTTGGTGTCCTCCATCATCCCTGGCTCCTATCTTCCTGCCATCTCCTCTGCCACAGGGTTCCCTGAGCGATTACAGAAGGGATTGAAAGAGACATACCATTTAGGGCTGAGTGTTTCAATGTCTCACTTTCTGCATATTGTCAGGTTATGTGTCTCTGTATTTGCTTCCATCTGCTTCAGGAGGAAGTGTATCTGATGATGGCTGATCTGTGAGTGTAGTAGAATGTTTTTGTGACTCATTGTATTGCTTGGTTATTTTGTAGAAGAATAGTATTTGGTTTACCCTGGGTTCCTGGGCTATCTAGTCTCAGGTTCTTGGTCATTTGAAGAACAATGGGTATGGGTATGGATTCCCTCTCGTGGAGTGTGCCTCAAGTCCAATCAGATATTTGTTTGTTACTCCCACAAGCTTTGTGTCACCATTGCACTGGCGTATCTTGCAGGTAGGAAACCATTGTAGAATGAGGGGTTTATATGTGGGTTGGTGTTTACCTTAGCATGCAGAATACATTCTAGTATCATGAACACTAGTCCACAGGGATGATGGCTCAATGTAGGCAGCAGCTCGACTTCTCCATGTTCAATGAGTGGTGTAGGTGTTGTCTTCAGCAATTGGGGTTTGCCATCAGTTTTTGGAAAACAACCTATAGAGTTTGCATCAGGCTGCCTTGTTTTGTGGTTCCCATGGGACCTTTTTGGCCAACAATTCAATTAGATGCATCTGCTTCCTGATACTGAAAGCTTCTTCTGGTGACAAGAGATATCCAGTTGGGGCTCTGTCTCCCCTTTATTTGGTGATTTAATTTAGATTTTTCTTTATATGTATGTATTTTAGGAGGCTTCTACAGTATTGTTTCTATACTACCCCCCCAAATAACCTTTGATTTTTAGCTATCTCTCTCTGTATTCCCCCTCATCCCTCTCTTTCCTCCCCCTATCCACTTTATCATCCCATTCCAGACCTCCTCCACAACCATGTCTACCTATAACTATCTACTTCAGTGGTTCTCAACCTTTTTAGTGCTGTAACCTATAATATATTTCTTCATGTTGTGGTGATCCCCAACCATAAAATTATTTTCATTGCTACTTCATAACTGTAATTTTGCTACCATTATAAAATGTGATGTAAATATCTGATATGCAGGATATCTGTCACATGACCTCTATGAAAGGGTCATTAAACACCCTAAGCGGTCATGACCTACAGGTTGAGAATCACTGTGATGCATCAGCATCCAGAGTCCCTTATTCTATTCCTAATCCCTGTGGTTCTACAGATTGTACTCTGGTTATCATTGAATTAGTAGCTGAAATATGCAAATAAGTGAATACATAACATATTTGTCTTTCTGGGTTTGGGTTATCTCATTCAGAATGATTTTTCTAGTTCTATCCATTTACCTATGAATTTTATTATTTCATTTTTAAAAGCTTAATAAAGCCATACATACATAAAAAGACATCTTCTAAGTTCTGAAATACAGGAATTTTTAAAACAGACTATTATATCTAGAAAATTATCTATGAAAATTAAAGAATAAAAATTTTCCATAATATAAACATATAAAGCAATTTATGTCTACTAAGCCAACTCTCTCTGTAAAAGATACTAAAAAGAATACTTCATTTTGAAGAAACTGAATAAGTCAAGAGATATAAATAATTCCAAAGTAGTCAATCAAAAGATATCAAAAATAACAAACAAAATGAATGCATATTGTCCAATAATAACTTTTAACATTAATGACCTCAATTCCTCGATAAAGAGACATAGACTAGCAGATTGGATTAGAAAACAAGATGCATCACTTTTCCACCTCAAGTAAACATACATTATTATCAAAGATAAACATCTCCTTACTAAAATGTATTTTAAATAAGTAGAATCAAAATCAAGCATGTATAATTAGTCTACGATCTGACAAAATAGACTTCAAAACAAAACTAGCCACAAGTGATAAGTTGGTTACTTCAAACTCATTAAAGGAATATTCAATCAAGAAGATAGTACTATCCTAAACATATGTACATCAAACACAGGGGCACCAAATTTCATAACAGAAATACTATTAGATCTAAAATCCACAGATTAACCCTAATAGAGTGATAGTAAATGGCTTGAGTATCCCACTTTCAAAACCAGACAGGCCATCTGGAAAAAAACTAAGCAATAAAATATTGCAATTAAGCAACATTGTAAGTCAAATAGATGTAACAGACTTCTACAGAAAATTATATTTAAACACTAATAAGTGTATTATTCTTAATAACCCAATTTTCAGAAGTTTTCCCAAAATCAATTACATATTAGAACACAAACCAAAATTGAAATAACATCTTGTATTCTATCTGAGCACAGTGAACTGAAGGTTGGGATCCACAGCAATAGAAACTATATAAGTAAACAAATTCTTGTAAATTAAGCAACATACTATTAAATAAGTGGATCAAAGAAGAAATAAAAGTGGAAAATTTAAAGTTTTATAATTGAATGAACATGAAAACAACACAACATGTCAAAATTTATGAGACATTTTGAAAGCCATCATGAAAGTTTGTAGCAGTAAGGGTCTTCTTCAAATTGTTTGCAATATCTCAACTAACTAACTAAATGTTAAATCTGAATACATTAAAAAAACAAGAACAAACAGCACCTCAAAACAGTAGATATAAAGGAATAAACTCAGGGCTTATATTAATAAAATGGAAATGAAAGAAATCAAATAAAGGATCACTAAAATGAAGGGTTGCTTCTTTAAAAAGACTGACAAACCTTTAAGCAAAGTAATACAGAGAAAGAATACCCAAAATCAGTAAAATTGGTGATAAGAAGGGAAACAGTACAACAAACCTTGAGTAAATTCAAAGAATCATAAGAACATACTTCTAAGAATTCATATCCACTAAATTGGACTATTTTGGGCTTAAGAGGGGTTGAAAATACCCAAAATATTGTAGAAATAAAAATAAAGCTATAAGCATTGAAACACAAAATACCACTGAGAACCTTGTTGGGGAGGCTGCTTGTTTCTTTCCCGGCAGCCCAGACTCCCAAAACAATCCACAGCAAACTGTTAATTGGAATAATGTTTGGCCAATAGCTTAAGTGTATTGCTAGCTAGCTCTTATATCCTAAACTGACCCATCTCCATTAATGGCCTACTGGCAAAGTTTTGGCAGGTTTTGGCAAAGGCGTCTGTCTCCTTTGGCAGTTATGTAGCTTTTCTTCAACTCTGCCCACTCTCTCTATGTATCTTTTCCAGCCTAGCTATGTTCTGTTAAGCCATTGGCCAAAAGCAGCTTTTTTATTAATCAATGGCAATAAAACATATTCATAGCATACAGAGGGGAATTCCACATCAGAATGTAAGCTCCCAAATAAGAAACCCAGTACCAGTGACAGTTACCACCACTTCAGATATTTGTCAAATGTATCCTACAAATCTCAAAAGCAATACAAGTTATTGTTTTAGGTATTGGCTGCCCACCAGACTTGAAGGTAAGACCCTATTGCTGAAGCGATGAGACACACTAGTCATAGAATGTGGAGAAATCAAATTGGCACTAACCAGAAAGCATCTTTTCCACTGACGAGCTTTCACAGTCCTGGAAGGAGATATGCAGGTTTCTGAGAGTTGGGGTGGAGTGGCAGTCATTTGTAGTACCTACCTGTGGACTCCAATAATGACTGGTGTGATGAGATAAGTTCATTAGTGCAAAGTGGCATGTATACTATCAGGATAACCAATCATCTTTCTGGTTGGGTTTAAGTTCTACTCCACAGGAAGAAATCCATGGCCCAAAAGCCATGTTTGAGTTCACAGGCCTCAAGTATGAAAGTAATGCTGTTATTTTGCTAAATGGAAATAGTTTCAAAATGACTCCTAAATTTATCTTTATACCACAGCTTAGTGCAGCTCTCAGATCCCAAAAGAGAAGATTCTTTAAGCATAGTGAACAAAAAGAAATACACCAAGATAACATGACAAGAAAACTTTCTCTATAATTGCATATGTAACTAAAATGCAAGATTTGCTTTTTAGACTACAATGGAAGGTAGTTAATGCAGAAACTCACAACTAGTCAAAGTATAAGAAATAAATAGTGAAGTGTTCAGGTACATATGGGACATCTCTGTCACATCCCTCCCCAAAGCTCAGGGACCATTGCAAAAGAGGGAGCAGAAGGCTTAGAACAGCCAGAGGTTGGCTCGTACTAAAGTAAAACATTGTCTTCTGGGCATGACAAGTCTGCTATACTCATGAACATCAGTTATGTTGGCTCGCTCTAGACCTGTCAGCATTCTAACTGGGAGTGGGAAGGGTTTCATAAGCCCCTAGACCCTAAGAGAGGAACTGTGGATAATTAAAGGCTTCTGAAAGAAAGAGTAAGTTGTTTTGCTTTTTTTTTTTTTTTTTTTTTTTTTGGAATAGAGCGTGCAGCTTTATCTGAAGATTTCACAAAGGCAGTTATCTGTAAATCCCTGGAAGAAAGGCCAAGGCACGGTTAAGTTATGGTGGAAGCCTCTTGATGGGCCTGCCTTTTACACATAGTCTGCCCAATTGGAGACGGAGAGTATGAGAACAACAACTATGGTATTTACATATTTTTAAAGTCTAATAAATTACTGGTGAGGAGAGGACAAGAACAGAAATTGTCTAAAATTTTTCAGTAACTTCTTTTCAATCTGAAATTTTCTTTATATTTCTAAAAATGTACTTTTCAAACCTTCAAGAAAACCCTTTTGAGAAATGTACTTTATAACTAGGCTGGATTATTACCTTTTCCAGGATATCTGTATATATTCACTAAATATAAACCTTATACAGAAACTATTTCTCTTCCACGTTCCCCTTTTGCAGCCTCCAGCAGGCCCTTCAGCCTCAATAACCTTATCCCTACCGCCAAATTTGTTTCTATGTAACTCTGAGTTAAAAGTACATTGTCCTATTTTCTGAACACAAAATTAGAACATATAGCCTGATAAAAAAAAATCTGTCTTTACCAGTAAAAAGAGATATTTTGGAATAAATAACTACATGCCAAAAATATAGGAAATTCTAAGATGTTTCTATAAGTTTTGGTGATAAAGAAAGAGCATTTCAAATCAGGTTGTCCCAGAAAACTCACAATAGCAAGACACAGATCACAAAGCTCTCTTGCTTTTGAATTTCTTTTCCTCTTGTCATTTTTATGTGTGTATGTGTGTGCCTGTGTATACCACGTATATGTGTGTGTGCCTAGAGAGGTCAGAAGTCATTGTCATATTCCCTGAACTTTGAGTTCCATGTGATTATTAGTCCCATGATATAGGTGCTGGGGTCTGAACTTAGTCCTCTAGGAGAATAGAAAATGCTCTTAGCCACTGAGCCATTGCCCTAGTCCTGTAGACTTCTGGTACCCAATATACTTCTAGTATCCATTAGAGTACCACTAGACTTCATAGAATGATTAAAGGCTATCTGTTACAAAACGAGGGCTTATGGTTGGGCAGTCTATGCTTCAGTACTGCTATGGAAAAGATAGATTGAAATAAGAAAGCAAGTGAAGTTCCCCCAGTATCTATTTTCCACATTACACTTCCTGACAACTAAAAATTCACCCCATCATAGTTTGGGAGGGTTTTAGAGGGGTTGAAGGGCAAAGATTCAAACTTTATAGTTATTGTTATTTGTTACTACATAACAAAGAACATATAATTGTCATAACAAATGTTAAATCATATCATATAATCTGAGATATAAATGCAGGCAATTCACAGCTATGTTGAATATGGTTTTGAGTTGTACTCAGCTGATAAATCCACAGTTTCAAATGATCCCACATGGCTTCAATCACATGTCTGGTCCCTTAAGAAAGAGATCTATAGGGAAGGTAGGTTGGTTTTTATGTTAACCAAGGCACCTCTTCCTGAAGAGAAAATGGAGGACTTTGGACGTTGTGTAGGAATTGTGTAGTAGGCAAGACTTTGAGGGGAAGGTTGGCAGGTCAGCAACTACTTTTGAACAAGTAAGGCTGCACAAGTAGCCTAGTTATATTGATTGTCAGTAGCACTTAGAACCCATTGTTACTGATATTTGTCCATTTCCTTGGGAAAATTTCAAAAGAATCACTCTTAGAACAAATTGTAAAATTATAAGTAACAAAGAAACTATCTAGCATAATGAATTATCCAGCGCTAATATTTTACACACACAATATGTCTGTGTTTAGTCTATCACTTCTCTGTATTTAAATACAGTATCTAATATTCTCTCCTTATCTGATAAGTCACTAATATACACATTAGTTAAAGCCCACAGTTATGTTCCTAGTACATAGACTCCACCAAAAAGTTTGACATTTCTCACAGAAGTCTTCTATTGCCTGTACTGTTCTAGAAGGAGTGGGCTGTGACCCGCCGCCAAGCTTGCTTAACCCCTGAAATAACCACCCAGAAATTGTATTAATTAAATTACTGCCTGGCCCATTATATCTAGCCTCTTCTTGGCCAACTCTCACATCTTGATCTAACTCATTTCTATTAATCTGTGTTCACCACGAGGTCATGGCTTACCCGGAAAGATTCAGCATGTCTGACCTGGAGGCTCCATGGCAGCTCTCTCTGCCTGCCTTCTTTCTCCCAGCATTCAGTTCTCTTCTCCCCCGATGCCTATCTAAGTTCTGCCCTATCAAAAGGCCAAGGCAGTTTCTTTATTTAACCAATGAAAGCAACACATAGACAGAAGAACCTCCTACACCACTGTACAATTAAATAAGACATTTGACTTCTTTTTCTGTCTTCCCTCACTCCTCAGCTAAGGAGAACATTAACAGAATAATGTGGAACTATACTTTATATTTCGCAATGACTATCACATTCATTGATAAATGATTGCAATTAATCTTTAAAGATATTTACCCTTAAGTTTTTTGATCAAATAAAAAGTACATTTCTTTTGTACTTTGGAGAAGATTAGGATCAAAATATGAGATTGTCTAGTAGTAAAATCAGATTGAATAACAATCTAGATAAACTTGGAATATTTTTTTTTCTGTGTTGGAGGGACAATCATGTCTGCTCTCTTAAAAGTTAAATATTAGATACACTAATAAGGAAAAATTTTAGCAGAGTGCCTGGGACTTCCAAAATATCTATGGCAGTGTTAATTTCACTGAAATCTTTATTTCCTCCATATTTTTGTCATAGGAATTTAAAGACACTGAAGATTGCTCAGGTTTTTTTTAAACATATAAACATAATATATTCACAAACAGTTCAGATTAAGAGATCAAATCTCTCTGTTACAAATTTCAGTTCCATAACTCACTAGCTCTGTGACTGTGAAATTATATATTTTCTCTTTTCCTCTGTTTATTCACAGACAAAATAGAAGCAACAATATCTCTCAATATTGCCATTGTTATTATTAGAATTAATAAGAGATCTTAATTAATGAACCAGAAAACTCTTACATCTGATAAGCACATAAATCCAAGTTGCAGGATTCATATTTACCACCACAACAGTAGCCATTCTATATTCAAATGATAAAAACATCAAGAAAGAAATCAGGCACACAGCACTACTCATAACAGTCTGAAATATATTTAGAAATAAATATATTCATAGAACTTAAAGACTTGTATAATGAAAACTTTAAGAAGATAAAAGAAGAAATTTAAGAAGATACCAGAAAATAGAATCACCTCCCAGGATCATGCTTTAGTAGAATTAACACTGTGAAAATAACCACCTGATCATATATATATATACACACACACACACACATATATATATATATATATATATATATATATATATATATATATATATTCAATGAACTCTCCATCAAATTTTCATTGCAATTCATCACAAAAATTGAAATGGTTATTTTCAACTTCATTTATAAATAGAAAATAACCAGGATAGCCAAAACCGTACCTATCAATTAAAAAAAACCTGAAGAATGTATCACTATCCCAGGAGTTAAGTTAAATTACAGATTTATAGTGTTAAAAAAACATCATATTACTAGCATACAAACAGACTATTAACCAGTAGAATAGAATTAAAGATTCACTTGTAAACACAGCCCCTTGTTTTTGACAAAAAGATCATCAATTAAAGAAAAGACAGCACCTTCAGTAAATGGTGAAGCCAAACTGAACAGTTACATGAAGGAAAAGGAAATTTGATCCTTAGGTCTCTACACAAAACTCAACTCTAATGGATCAAGGACTTCAATGTAAGACCTAATACCCTGAGTCAAATAGGGGACTTGAGCTTGTTGGCACAGAAAAGGACTTCCTGAACAGTACCTGGGTAGTGCAAGCATTAAGATCAATAATTAATAAATGAGACCTCAAAGTTTCTATATAGTAAAAGGTGCTATAATTTAACTAAAAATTCAGCATACAGAATCAGAGAAAGATCCTTCTGTGATATACATCTAATGAAGGGTTTGTATCTGGACTATACAAAGAACTCAAGCCAAACAACCCAATTGACAGTTTGGGCATAGATCTAAATAGAGTGTTCTCAAAAGATGTAGCACAAATGGCTGTTAACTTTTTTATGTTCAACATACTTAGAAATCAGAAAAATGCAAATTAAAACTAGTTTGAAATTTTATCTCACCCTGACAGAATGAATATGGTAGAAAAATAAATGATGACAGTACTGGACTGGGCACATGGGAAGGGTAGCATTTATGCATTGCAGCCACGAAATCAATGCAGAGGTTCCTTTTAAAACTAAAAACAGATGTACAACATGATCCAGCCATACCACTCTTTGGCATATACCCAAAGGACTATAAAATACCTGCCCATCCATGTTCATAGCTACTTTATTCAAATAGCCAGGAAACAGAAGCAGCCTCAGTGTCCACCAATTAATGAAATGATAATGAATGTGATACATTTATACAATTTATACCCAAGCATTGTCAGGTATGGGTTCTTTCTTGAGGAGTGGGCCTTAAATCAAATCAGACATTAGTTGGCTACTCTTACAAGTTCTGTGCCACCATTGCCCTGGCATATTTAACAGAAGATCAGATTGTAGGTCAAAGGTTGTGTGACTGAATTGGTGTCCACATTTCTGTTTCAGTGTCCTGCAGAATACCTCTCAGCACCATAGAGACTAGAGCATAGTGGGGAAGGCTCCATGTAGGAACCATTGACTTCCATGGTCAATGAGTTATACAGGTGTTATTCTTGGAAATGGGGCTCCACTGTCAGTTTGGGAGAGCAACTTTTTATCTCAACAACAGCCTGGGTTCTTTTGGGATTCCATGGGACCCTGTTGACCAACAAGTCAATTGAATTCCACCTATTCCTGGTACTAAAAGCCTCACCAGCAACAAGAGATAGCCAGTTGAGACTCCATAGCACCCATTACTAGGAGCCCTTATTAGAATCACCTTCAATATTCCAGTAAGTTTCTACTACACTAGGTTTCTACACCACCACTCAAATGCTCCCTAATTCCAGACCAAAGACCTAGGGTAAAACCAAACACTACTGGTCTATGGGGGGGGTGAAGTATCATAAACTGACTTCTAATGATATTCTGCTATATTCATAGGCCAGTACCTTAGCCATTCATCATCAGAACAGTTTCCTCTGACAGCAGATAGGAACAGATCCAGAGACCCACAGCCAGAATTTACAGGGAAAAGTGTCTAAATGGGAGGTTTCTATCAAATCCCCCTTTCAGAGCTCAGAGAATCCCAAGGAAGAGGAGGTAGAAAGACTGTAAGAGCCAGAGGGGATGGGAACACCAGGAGTACAAGGACCTCTGAATCAACCAAGCAAGGTGAATATGAGCTCACAGAGACTGAAGCAGCAAGCACAGGGCCTACATGGGTCTACACCAGGTCCTGTGAATATATTAAAGCTATTAGTTTAATATTTTAAAGGGACCCCTGTCTGTGAGATTGAGTGAGTCTCTGACTCTTTTGCATACTCTTGAGACTCCTTTCCTTCTGTTGGGTTACTATGTCTAACATCAATATGACAGTTTTGGCTTCATTTTATTATATTTGATTTTGTCATGTTTTGTTGTTATCTCTTAGAAGCTGCTCTTTTCTAATGAGAAGTAGAAAGTGTGTGGGTTCGGAGGAGAGGACAAGGGGAAGGGAGAAGAACTGGGAGAAGAAACTATAATTGGGATATATTATATGAGAAATAATGTGTTTTAAATAAAAGGATAACTTGAAAAAAGGAAACAGGAGGAAAAAAAGAAAAACAGAATTATGAAATTCTTGGGTAAATGGATTCAGTTGTATACAACATCCTGAATAAGATAACCCAGAGCCAAAAGACAAAAACAAAAGTCACACCTTTTCTCTCATTTGTGGATATGAGCTTAACATCTTCAGTTATGTGTCTTCCTTTCTGAACATTCATAGGGGCATTTTTTTGGCAGGCATTGGTGGTGCACACCTTTAATCCCAGCACATGGGAGGAAGAGGCAGGTGGCTCTCTGGAACTTTGAAGACTGCCTGGTCTACAGTGCGAGTTCCAAGAAGGCTAAGACCACACAGAGAAACCCTGTTTTGGAAAGTGAAAAAAAATCCAAACAACAACAACAAAAACACACCCAAACACCCATACCCA
>PVIU01003583.1:0-27691 GCA_004026605.1 Ondatra zibethicus | reverse complement strand
GCTTTAAAGCCTGGGAGCTGTATCAATGACTGACTTGAAAGGGCATGCCCTGGCACAATAGTGGAATGAATATCATGGGAGTAATCAGTAACATTCAGATTGGCCTTAAACCCCACTCCATAGCTAAAAACTAACCTGGCACTGTTATTAGGCCAAAAAATTGTGGCTACACAGATCACAGGGCCTATGACAGAATCTACTACTGTTATTCTGACATCATATTAAAACAATGTAACATGTCGGGCCTGCTAGTTGGGGTTTCTGTCCTGCCTAGTTCCCAGAGCCGGTAAGTCACAAAGAAAATCACACAGAGTCTACTTCCTGCCTGGTTGTCCCACCTATACTTCCTGCCTGGCTACTGGCCAATCAGCATTTATTTAAAACATAATTAACAGAATACAGAATAGTCCTGCACCATTTCCCCCTCTTGTTTTTTAAACAAAAGAAAATATCCATAGTCCATTTTTGGGGAATGTGGACCTAGTATTCCAGGCTACTTCCTGCTGGTTGGGGGACCTAAAGAAAATTTAGAATTATGATTAAGTCCTGACTGGAGTATCCTGTGAGGCTTGATCATCTCAGGCAGCAGTCTTGAATCTGTTTTGGATGTAGAACTCAGACATTTGGGCCATCTGTTCCTACCGGAGATTTCTCAGTTGGTCTTCCTTGATCAAACCTGATTTTTCTTAACTCAGACTGATTTTTTTCTTAACTCAGAATGAATCCACAGCCTCTCATTTCCTGTGGAAACAAAAGCAAAATCTCTTCTCCAATGTAACATACCTTTTGACTTCAATTTTGAAGTCAAGGTATTTTCAAAATGCCTATCTTGGATTAGTTTAGCAGCATTTATAATCAAATATCTTTTAGCAGTTGTTGCTCCTTCCTCAGCATCCAAACAATTCAAAGAGAACATAATAACATACAGTATCAAGATTCTTTGTGTATTTTTCATCTTTATGTGGCTTTATTTTAACCTCTAATTCTTTATTTTACTTTTAATTTTTGGCTTTTTGAGACAGGTTCTCTGTATGTCTTTGGCTGTCCTGGAATTCACTCTATAGACCAGGATGTCCTTGAACTCCCAAGTGTTGGGACTAAAGGTGTGTATCATCACATCCAACTACTCTCTTTCTTTTTTGTTTTAAGGACTTTAACATATTTTTCAAGCCTGCATATATTTTTAACACATTGTAAACAGGAGGTTTTCTTTGGCTTTGAATCTTTCTTTAACTGTATATCTCTCTTTTTCTGACCACATGAGTCTTTAATTTGCTAACCAATATGGAGAGAATTAAAGCCATGGCTTTGATGGCTAAAGCCCATTCCTTAGCTTTCTGAGATTTCAGGCTCATGGCAGAGGTACCGGCCAGAGCCATGTTTATTGCCACAACTCTATGGCATTTCCAGGTCCTTGCCAGCAAGCAACAGTGTGTCCACAAACAATACTCAAATGCTCTCTCTGTAGCCGGACCTCCTGCCTCAAAGAGTCAGTGTTTGCTCTGGCAGGATGGTCCAGAAAGCCGGCATTTTAAAATGGCAAAACATTTTTCCTGCTATAGCTGAAAACCAATCAGCTTTTTATCAACACTATGTAAGCATTTCGTGGCAGGACCTCTTAAAAGAGCAGTAAGGTTTTGCAGCTAAAGCTGAGTGAGGAAGCCTCTCTTAAATGAGAGCACTTGCTTGCCTCTAGCAAGCAGAGCAGACCCAAGAAATTGCTGCTATCAAGAAGCCATGCTTTAATCTATTCTTTTCTGCCCAGAATTACTTTTCAAGCTCTGTCAGGCTTTATGTGGATGCATTTTTCCATGTGGGCACCATTCTGTAACATGAGGGCCTGCTTGTTGTGGTTTCTGTCCTGCTCAGTTCTCACGCTGTTTAGTCCTAGAGAAAATCACACAGACTCTATATTAATGATAAACTGATTGGCCCATTAGCTCATGCTTCATATTAGCTCTAATAACTTATATTAACCCATTATTCTTATCTATGTTATCCACATGGCTCAGTACCTTTTGCAGCAGGGAAGGTCACATCTTGCTTCTTCCATGGTCTGGGCAGGACTGCGGAGAGAGCTTCCTTCTTCCCAGAATATTCCTGTTCTCATTGCCCCACCTCTACTTCCTGTCTGGTTGTCCCACCTATACTTCCTGTCTGGCTATTGGCCAATCAGCATTTATTTAAAACATAATTGACAGAATACAGAATTGTCCCGCACAAAACAACACCTAATGAGTCTAAGATTATACCCAGAGTAAATGCATTTCTCAACCCTCATCAAAAAATTCTGTTTATAGTAAATGGTAATTAACACAAAGACTCACAATTGTCAATGTACAAAGAATAAGAGACTGGAATGCTCAGTTCTAAACATGACCTGTGTATCACATCCCTCTTCCCAGACTCAGAGTAACCCACTGCAAAAGAGGGGTCAGAAAAATTGTGAGAGCCACAAGCAATAGATAGCTACAAGGAAATGGAGTTTTCTAAACACAGCACAGGCATTGCACATATGAACTCACAATGCTTGTGACAGCACACACAAGATCTGTGCAAAATCAAGCCAGAGAAATTCTCAGGCCTACCTGAGGAGTTTTTCACAAGTCACAGCTATGGGATAGACAGAGTAAGTTTTCTTCAAGAGTATAGCTCCTGGTACCATGTTCCGGAGGAAAGTCATATATCCAAGAATATACAGGCATCACACTTGGGTCTAACTGAGTAAGAAAAAAAGCAGACACAAAGTTAGGTAGGTACAGGATGGTGTGGTGGGTAGGGGTATTTCAGGGAAGGGAGAAAACATGATTATGACATATAGTACATAATTGTCAAGAAACTAATACAAATGAGAGGGAAAGAAAGGAAAAAATACTTCATGTCTTAAACCACAGTAAACATTTCTCACATTTGTTAAATATAGAGAAATAGAATTTTGAAGTTAAGAGGGACAATACCCAGTAGTAATCTAATAAAGCTCTTTTATAGCAAAATTCTCTATACAAGTTTGCTAGAGATGATCACAGGTCCCCATGAAGGGAAAGCAGAGACTCCTTCCAACCTTATGTCAAAACACTTTCTTTATTTTACTTGTAGATAATCTTACATATTGATACTAATCCTGTTTGTTGGTGAATACAGATATAAAAATCCCTTAGTAAGAGTCATGATCATACAATTAAAGTATCTTTTATATTCTTTGTCTTGCAATTGATTGCTGTTCTCTGAGTCCTGATGGTTCCATCTTGCTGTCTCATTGCCAAGTTGACTTCACATTACTTATATTGAGAGCTAGATAAAAGATAATGTAAGTATCCAAAATAGTGTTGAGTTATTTCTTCTTAGGTTCAAGAAACAAATCAGATGTGATAAAGACTAAGTATTGATATCCTTATTAATTTAGAGATGTCACTGTCTACTTTGTTGTTCTAATTAACTAGGCTTCATCATATATTGTAAAAGCATGATAAACTTATATCATTAGGTTATACTAAAATTGTTTTATTTTATACTAAAAATTAATTTTATCTTACTTCATTATAGTAAATGCAGAATGTCATATTAGTTCCACTCCACAGAGTACAGAAAATGACTCCATAAAACATAGACACCAGCAAAAACAGACCAATTGATTCTATGAACTCCAGTCAGTGTCAGTAACACACAAACAAACAAACAAACAAAAACCTCTTGTAAAATCTCAAGTCTAAGAACTGAAAAAGGGATAAGTCCATGGATAAAGCTCTTGTTGAGATAGAGTCAAGTATGAAGTACGATTCCCAGATCCCAAAACAAATGCCCAACATGTGTTGTGACCAACTCTAATGCCAGCACCTGGGTCACAAAGGCAGGTGACCTCAGGATGCTCTGGCTCCCTAAAATTCTATGGTCAGTAGAGAGTAAATGGAGAGTTGAACAGTTGAGAAGTGTGATTTCAGGATCTATTTATACCTAAGTGAATACACACACACACACACACACACACACACACACAGATGCAAGAAAGGAAAAAGCAATTTTAAAGGAATTCTAAAACAATCATAATATAAAATATTTTACTTTGATCATGTTATTTTTATTTTTTATTTTATTTATTTTTTTTTGATTTTTTGAGGCAGGGTTTCTCTGTAGCTTTGAAGCCTGTCCTGGAACTAGGTCTTGTAGACCAGGCTGACCTTGAACTCACAGAGATCTGCACGCCTCTGCCTCCCGAGTGCTGGGATTAACGGTGTGTGCCACCACCTCCAGGCTCATGTTATTTTTAAATAAATGTAATTCTAATATATTGTTCTTAGTTTGTGCTACGTTGAACAGTTTGCAGATTAAAATGTATTGTTCTATCTTTAACTGGCACATAATAATTGCTCGTATTCATAGTGTACAGTGTCATGTTCCACTGATGAACACATTCGCAATGATCAGATTGGGGTTATTGATATATCTATAACTTCAAATGCCATTCTTTGTGCTCGGAAAATTAAAGAATCTCTACTTTAAAATATTCTATCAATTTCTGCCAACAATTATTACTACATTGTATATAAGTGTTAATTACTCCTACCTAGTTGCACCCCGTATGCTACCCTTTATCAGTTCTCTACCCTTCATCCTTCAGTAGACCCTTCAGTGCCATTAATGTATAGAAACATGAAATGTTCAGACAGCATATACAGAAAGATGAATTCAATACATTTTAATGAAGAAATCAGATTACATGATATTTTCAACTACAACTGAGATAGAAGAGACTTTGTCTTTGACTCCCTAGTTGGAAATGGTTGGTTGAGCAGGAAACTGTTTCAATGATCAGGCTTGTTTGGTGAAGTTGAGATTTTTAACTAGAATATCTCAGTGGGCCATGGTTATGACAACAAAAGCAATCTTCTCACTTATTTTGCCCTGGCCTTACTCAGCCTCTCTTGGATTTAATGCTTCCTTTGTGTCAGCCATGATGGTGTTGAAAGCACTCAGAGAAAAGAGCGCAACCAAGGAAAAGTGTTTTACATTCCACAGATACATTCATAACGAATAAGAACGACAAATAACAAACATTAAACAGAAGGGGTTATAAGTCATAGGAAGGAATAAGATACTCCAATCTGAATTTTATTTTTTTTTAACACTTTAGTCAGCAGTTCTGGAAGTGGCCAAATATGCCCTTCTTAGTTTTGGTTAGTTTGCCTTTTCCTATACTAGAGTTATTCTCAGAAGCATTAAAATGTCCAAAGGAAAGCAACATTGACTTTCTATGCAGCGGAGTGCCAGGGACATCAGCCTTTCCCCAGCACAGGCTGCACTTAGGTTAGCAATGAGGAGGCACTACCTCCTCATCTCTTACTTATTAGCACCAAGGCTGTGCAGAAGGTTAATACTCGGCTAGTGAGTGTGTAATATGATGTGAACTCAAACACCAAAACACAATAATTTTAGAACTTAATTTCATAGTTCTATATTTTCTGATTAATCTGTTCAATTTCATAATTCCCATCTGAAAAGAAAATGCTATGCTTTAGCACATATGTCCATTAGTCCAGCATCTAATTTCACTGTGGGTATAGGCTGATTGTCTCCATTAGCTATACCTAAAAAAGAACATCACCAAGTTGAGAAGTTATGATATAACTGGCTGCTGTATGCATTCTTTGTATTTAAATATCCAGTCCATGCTTCCCTAAAAAGGAATCCGAATGACATAGTGCCACATTATCAAGCAAGCTTCAGAACAAAATAATGTAGTCCAATTTAAACAACCAAATACAGTGTTGAATATCATAACTTTTTTATATTGCATCTCATTTTATTTATTATTAACAAGATTTCCTCGTTAAGCTTACTTACCAAAATAAATTTAGAATGTCCACATCTTATGTTATTCTTCCTGGCAAACAGGATACATAGTAATGGAATTCAAGACCCTATGCATTTACTCATCTATACAGGCAATGTGAGTGTCAAAACATGCAGAAGGAGTCTATCTCTTACAAAATTAGATATAGCAATGTGATTTTCTTTACTCAGAGATATCACTGTGCTAAGTAAACACTTTCTCATCTGCAGCCTCCTTCCTTTGAGATCTGGGATTTAATACTGTTTCATTTTTTGTAAGAAAAGCAAGGGGAAAGAAAGACAAAAAAGAAAATTTGTTAGGATCTTTTAACCAGAAAACTTAAAATTTGAAGTCAGGATTGGGAATATGTTCTATTAAATTTGATTGTATAATTTAATCATTTGATTATCTGGTACAGAAGCTTTGTGTTCTATAATTCTAACTTTTTAAATTAAACTTTAATTTCAAAATTACATCAATATACATGAAAATTTTAATCCTTAAACTTATCTGACGTATCTGTCAGGTGACAAGAATGATGTTTGCATTACTTGGTTTTTACCTTGGAATTCTCTGTTTTGATTTCAATTTTATGTGGCTTGGTGAAACACCTTTATGCTAATATTGTTTCCCTTCCTTTCATCCTAATATTTCTGCTTGTTTTGATTGGTGGGTGTTATCTATCATTTGGATCCTGTGAAATGACTCTCAGAGGATCTTATGTTCGAACTGCTGATACTGAGCCCACAGTGAGTTGAGTCAATGGTTCAGTGAGTGAGTCAAGGCACGTGCTGAGGAGTCTGAAGACCTAGGTTTGCTCCTCTGCACCCATACGGAGGACTGGAGGACGATGCCCTAACCTCAAACCATAGCGAACGCACACTCCTACACATGCACCCACACACACATCAAATAAATATAACTAAAAGGACTATAGATATTTCCAAGGTTAAGCTAAATGCATTTTTTTTACAAGAAAGCCATGCACTTACAGGGAGTGGTGGAATATTATCGTTACGATATGAAATATTTCCCATAGGCTATTCTGTTTTGAAGGTTTGGTTCTCAATTATTGGCACTTTAGGAAGATGTTATGGGGCCCCAGCTGGAAGGTTCAGAGCAGTAGGGGGGAGTCTGGAGAGTGACAGATTGACTCTCCTAAAGGGAGCTCTCTCTACTTCTTGATCCATAGAGCTATAATAAGCCATGACATGAGTCCCCTACTACGGACAGAGCCCCAGCCATCATGAGGCCCCCACTGCAGACCGAGTCCCAGCCATCACTACAGAGCCCCCCAGTCATGAACTCCCAACTACAAAGCACAAGCAGCCGTGAGTCCCCCACTATAAACAGAGTCTAGTTGCGATGAGCCCAGCTTCTGCTGCTCCCCATGATGTTTGCATTCTGTTAAACCATGAACCAAAATAAATATTTCCTCATTTATATTGTTTCCAGTCAGGTATTTTGGCATGAAAATGAAAAAGTAAATGATACATATATGTATATAGAGAGAGAGGGTGTGTGCAAGTTATTAAACAAAATATGTAGGCCAAAAATTTCTATTTTCACTTACTTATTTTAACAAATTTTTTGGATAATATTGTCAGAAAAATAGTCTGTCCTGTAGCAGACCCTATTTAATATGAATAACCAAATATATGAATTATTTCTTTCTCTGAATTTTTTCTGTTTTCTCAATTTCATAATGAAGTGCCTACCCCACTTCCTCATTACTTTTTCTCTAAATGTTGACAGTACAGACTTTATTTCTATCCTTTTAATAATGATTGCATCTTAGACATTTTTGATGACCAAATGGTTCAATGTTTATTTTAACTAAGATTTATTTTTGTACATTTCTACCGTTTCTCACTATCTTCCAGCCTAATTTATCAAAGTAGTGCTCAAAGCAGATAACAATGGACTTGAGTCATGCACAAAATTTATTTATTAAGCTAGACATTTAAATATAAAATTTACCTATCGGCAAAATTAAGTTGATAACTTTAGAATAATAAAGTCCCCTCAAATAAACCCTGGTCTATATATTGAGTTCCTTTACTCAAAAAATCAAAATACATACATATGTATGTGCATACATACATTTTTGAAAAAGTGCAGAAATGTAAGTGAATACGGGTGCTCATAGAACTTTGAGAAGGATCCCAGTTCCCTTGATACTAGCCTAATGGAATTTATTTCAGACATCTGACCCCTTCTGGACCTTAAGTTGGTATTACGATGTTTGTGCCAAGTTCTTATAGCAGCAATGAAAACTAATACTCATTTCTCTTGATGTTTATGAGTTAAAAGGGAAAGTCATTTCAGTGCAGTAAATGAGACCCAGAAAATTAGTCAGCTCATCAAGGTTACCCAGTTAGTGATGAAAACAGAACTCAAAGAGAGATCTTTATTTCTCAACTCTTTTGTACCACTAGAAGTTTGGAACTACCTTTTGCTGCACAATAACTAGAGTGTGTGTAGAGACTAGTTAAAGATTGCTTTTCCCATGTCTAAGTGAATAGGAAAATTAGAACTGTAACTTGCTGAGTTCTACATGAAAATAAACTGTTGGGGAGAGGGACAATGAGACAGTTCTGCACCTAAAGCACTTACCATATAAGCCTGGCAATCAGAGTTTGTTTCCTGGAACTCAAGAAAAGGTCAAAGAGAAAACCAGCTCCTCTCCCTTGTCCTGTGACCTCTACACTCATGCCTTGTATGTGCACCCATATATACTTCATACACATGGGTGCACTGTGACACTCACAATAATAATGACAAAACTTTTTAAATAAAAAATTCAAAAATCCAGAAAGATTCTCATATATATGTATACATGTATAAATAAATATATGCACATACATATTGTAGTTCTAAAATTCCAAATGCCATGAACTTTATTGTTTAGCATGGTGAGTTCTCTTAAACACTACAGTATCAGAACAAAGCCCACATAATCAACTAAGGAGGGCTTACAGGAGGTCACAGAGACTCAAGCAGTAATCACAATGCCTGCATGGATCTGCACTGGGACCTCTGCAAATATTCATGGTTGTCAGCTTGGTGGTTCTAATGGACTCCTAACAGTAGGAATTATGGGTGTTTCTGACTCTTTTGTCTGATCTTGGGACACTTTTCCTCCTACTGGGTTGCCTCTCTCAGCCCTGATATGAAGGTTTGTGCCTAGTCTTATTGTAACTTTTTATATGGTGTTTAATTGATATCCCTGGGAGGTCTGTTCTTTTCCAAAGGGAAATAAAGGAGAAATGGATGGGGTGGAGGAGGAACTTGAAAGAAGAGAAACTGAGGTCAGGATGCATTGTATGAGAGAAATAATTTTAAACGATTTTTTAAAAGATTAAAATTTCCATGTAAAATGTTATAAAAAGAAAGATTCATATATAATATTTTAAGAATAATCAGACTAAAAAAAAGAATAATCAGACTTACTTTTACATAAAATGCAAATCTAAATGGGTGTGTCAAGCATACAACCTTGGTTAAAAAGCATGGTATAACCAAACATTAATGGGGAAAAGGTGTCATGGAGCTATTATGTTTGGATTTTAATCAACAGACATATAAACTTGAGATAGTTCACAGGAAAGAAAAACATAATTTAAGTAGGAAACAGGTCATCTACTTTATATTAATCAAAGTGGAACAGAAAAGTAAAAGTACATTTATTAATGTTGAAACAGCATAGTATTTGTATTTTTATTAACTATCATTATAACTGCATAGTTTCTAGAAGACAGTATAATAATTTTGATATGTGTATACAAAATGCGATGTAACATTAAAATCAAGATATGTGACATTTTCATCTCGATAGAGGTTTTAAATATTTAACACAAAAGTATATATATTTGTTAACAAAGTGTGATATTTCAATATATTTATATGATATGTCCTTATCAATGACTAAGTCAGAGTAATTCATCTTTCTAGATATTTACATTACTTTGTGTTTGGAGGCTTTAAGTTCCTCTCCTCTAAGCCCTCATGAAGTATACAAATATTACAATGAACTGCAGTTACCCCATTGGGTTGTTGAACACTAGAACTTACTTTATTACTCCATTACATTATTAGCCAACCACTCCTCCCCAACCATCCTTCCCAGCAATCATAATTCTACATTTACTTTTCCCAGCTCAGTATATAACAAAAGATCCTGCATTTGCCCTTCTGCCTTTCATATCACATAATATAATATTCTCCCAGTTCACCCATTGTATTGCAAATGATGGTTTACCATTCTGTTTGACTGAACAATGCTACATACTCTTAACGCCTTTGGCTGTTGATAGGCATCTACACTGATCCCATGTTATAACTATTGCAGCACTGAGTATTCAGCTATTTCTTCCACGTGAAGATTTCATATCCTAACCAAAGGAAGAATATGTACATACCAGAATTGGTTAGCTGACCATATGGCAGAGGCAGTGTTAAGTGTTTTCCAGGGCATCCATGCTCTTAGCCATATTGGCTGCACTAATTTCCATCTCCATCTGTAACATATGAGTCCATCAGGGCAAGATTTCCAGTGTCCCAGTAACAACCACAAGACAGAAAAGAAAGTTTAATGGGCTCAGATATTTGGAAATTCAGTTGTATGGGAAATTTTGTATCACTAATCTTTGAAGCAAGTCCTTACTTGATGAGAATGCCTAAGAAGTCTTTGGAAATGGATAGAATCAACTTAATGGCAGCATAGTTCGACCCTCCCTTTGCAAGAACCTCTATTGTTATGGTTGAAGCTAGAGATTTGTACCTGTATTGTGTCAGATGTAGTTGCATTAACAACTGAGTATTTGTAATCAGATGATTTAAGAAAGGACTGCCTCAGATATTAATTCTTGAATTTTTATAAAGTAATTTTACCTTAAAAACAATTCATTAGCAGAAGCTTTCATGTTAACAAAAATACTATATATAATATGTTATTAATATATATAATAAAATTCAAGCTTAAATGTCTGTAGAAGCAAGGAAGTATTTTTAATTATGTGCGAAAATGTCTTTTTTCTAAATTACACATTTTAGACTTATTTTTGGAATATACTCCTCTGAAAGTCAGATAACATTTTGAATGAACACCACCTAAAAGTTCTGATAATTTTCATTGTGATGCCTTTCTTTTTTTTATTGATTTTTATTGAGCTCTACATTTTTCTCTGCTCCCCTCCCTGCCTCTACCCTCCCTTTCAACCCTCCCCCAAGGTCCCAATACTCCCAATTTACTCAGATCTTGTCTTTTTCTACTTCCCACGTAGATTAGATCCATGTATGTGTTATCTTTCTTAAACAATTTAAATGTACCTATGCAACATTTCATGCTATTTTATTTTTTGCCTTATGAGTCTTTTTCTTTTAAGCTAAAGTCATAATTTTAATTATAAAACTTTTACTTATAAGAATTTTGCTGTACTAGATACACCTAATAATAATACAAAATAATGACAATACATTGTGTAAAACTAACTTATATGAGCTAATGTGGCATATACCTAACCCCTAGCACTTTGGAGGCAGAGGCAGGAGGATCTCTGAGTTCGAAGCCTAGAAAGGGAGTTCCAGGACACTCAGATCTACACAGTGAAACTCTGTCATGAAAAACCAAAGGAAAAAAAATAACTTATATGGTACTGGGAAGTGACTCAGTTGGTAAAGAACTTGTTGCATAAGCAAGAGGGTTGAATCTCGGTCCCTAACTTACACATAAAAAGCCAGGGATGACAGTATAGGCATAGACAACAGGATCCTTGTGGCCCACTACTCAGCAACTTCAGCTCAATGGTGAGTGCAAGGTTTGGTAAGAGACCATGTCTCAAGAAATAACATAGAGTGTGATCAGGGATGACATCACATGCAACTTCTGATCTCCACAACATGCACCCCATACATGTATGTACTTATGATCATATACACCATATACAAAACATATGCTAGTTAGTGTTACTAGTGATACTACTATCCTATATCATTAATAAATTAAATTATTGATAGGTGTATGTGTGTATAAGATGAACAGACTGGATGGGGAGCTCCATTTTCCTCACTGAGGCTGAGAAGTGTAGTCACATCTAAGGAGAGTTTAGAAGGCTTTGCAGTTGGCAATAGAAAAAAAAGACAGGAGAGAGGGGGAAGGGGATTAAAGGAGGAAGGGAAGGAAGAAAACGGGAAGATGAAATAAAATACTTTATTCAACTAAATCTAATATGTGACAGTTTTCCTAAAAAAAAAAAGAAAAATTCCCAGTGGCTTTAGTTGGCTTTAACAATTGGATGTTTAGTCCGGAAGCAAATTCTGAAGACTTAGAAAGTGAAAACATGTCATTCCTTCTATTGCTAGAACCAATGATTTATTCATTCCACTATTCTTTACTACAGACGTTACCGGTGCAGGTAACAGGTAATTTCAAATACCAAAGAACAGTATGAAATGCAACTCAAAAGCACGCTTTGTTAGCTTTATTTTAGCTCCCTTTAAAACACTTTAAACGTTATTGGTTGGTTCTTAAGTTAACACTATAGTCAAGATAAAATGCTACATTTCTTTATCATTTTACCCCATTCATATTCTTTGCCTTAAAAGATAAGGAACATTATTTTATCTTGCTTTATTCTATTGGTAAGGCTAGTTACACAAACTATTCCACAGTATGGTTGGCAATTAAAATTTGAAAGTAATAAACTTCTTTTTTAAAAGTTTTAATGATGTCTGTTGTCTGTGTACAGTGTGGGGTGAGGAAGTCTACCGTCCCCCCCCCCCGGAGGAAATAACAACTAGCTCTGCCAGGCTGTTCTCATTGCCTTCACATCCTCCGCTGGCATGGGCTTCCTCTTCCTCCTGTGTGTCACAATGCTGCAGCCTGTCAATATTTGCACTAGCACATCCGTGTTGCTTATCTTTAACGTGTTAAAAAAACATAGAACATGAAATAAGTACCCTCTACTTTTCGTAGACCATATTCACAAACATCACTGCTGTTTTATGACTCCCAAGTTCAAAATTCCCTCCCTTATGATGCATACTTTGATCTCTCTCCAGTTCATTTGACATGGCATGTCTTTGCCTAGCTAACCACTCAGTCCTCGGCTCTGTCTCTGCCCCTCCTGGCTCTTGTCTTCAATGCCTAGGACACTGTAACAGCTAATTTCTCTCCATTATTTCTTTCCTATCACTTCCAGTTTGCTTTTCTGAACTCACAGCTGTTTAGTTCAAAATGCATTTACGGAGTTACACAAATTAAAGCAAACCTTATTGTAAGACAAATGTTCAAAATACGATAAGTGGGCAGAGAAAGATCTTAAATGTTATTAAACAGCATAATTTCAACCTTACATAAATAAATAGAATGTATACATGTCTGTATCTGTATATTAAGAAGATGGCAAACATTAACATGATCTCCCTGATCCTGTGTTACCAAATGTTGTTTTTCTAAATGAATTTATGACTTCTGTATTTTAGAATATGTGATATGCACCATGATACACAGCATTTAATTTTGTCTGATGCAAGAGGAAATATTCATGGAAGCTGGAGTCATACGGCCAGAGCCATCAGGTTTCAGAGGATAACAGATCATTTCTAGATCACCAAAGACGATGAGTGCACTTTAAGTAGAAAGAGGACTAGGAAGAATTATATATTGCTCTCAAATGTCTGGATAGTAGCATGGAAAATATATCAATAAAAACAGACAAATTCAATTTAATAAAAACACAATCCACTTCGAAAATTTGCTGGTCACTCCAGCAGAATTTGATTTTTGTGGTCCTGTTCCTGATGTTTGTATCAATGAATTAATACATAACAGCTTCAAGATCTCTTTTTCTTTCATAGTTTTTTATTTTAGAGTATTATTTATTTATTTACCTATTTATTTTTGAGGCAGGGTTTCATCTAGCTTTGTTGGCTTTGAATTCTTTATGCAGCCAAAGATGACCTTGAACTTCTGACCCTCTTGTCGCCACTGTACCTGGTGTATGTGATCCTTGGGTTTAGCCCAATGCTTCACCAGGCAGGCACTACTCTATTAACTAGTTTAAGCAGTAGTACATAATAAAGGGAGCAAGCTATTTTCAAAAGCTTAGGGAGCTCCAGTCAAGAGAATTGATATTTTTCACTATGTGTGTGTGTGTGTGTGTGTGTGTGTGTGTGTGTTGTTATTTCTATAGCACCTTTGAAGCAGGCTTTAGTTTTAATGTGATGGAGGTAGGTAGGCAGATGGGAAACAATACCGATCTGTGAAGCAGGTAATTTGGATGTTGGTCTGGAGACTGCTAACTAGTGTAAGCTTGAGTGAAAACACTGGTACCTCTCCTGTCTTCATCTTCCTAATCTTTGAAATGAAAACTTTGGTTTAAATCACTTAATAATTTCCTCTGATTCCAAAATCCAAAATCTATAAAGAAATATCATAGGTCAACTGGCCTTACTCTGTATCTTATTTTGCTCATTTGTAAATTGATGGTCAAAGTCCCTTTGCTAACTTTCTATCTTCATTTTAATACATATGAGAAACAAGATAAGGCAGATATGAGTTATACTGAACATAAATATGTAGTCAGCTTTCGCAACAACTAGGAAAAGTCATTCTAGACAGAATGTTAACAGCCCTAGAAATTCATTAGATTTTTATCTCTTAAATGATTACCTGTGATACATATCATAGTGGTGTTTTTAAATTTTCCATAGATTAACAGGTTGTATTACTGGAATTATATTGTTATTTATATTATTTTAATGATGATTTGAAACTACAATATTGGAGCCGTGTTTGTATTGTTATTTGTGATAATGTAATCAAGCCCATAGAGATAAGTATGAAACTCAGGTCATCCTGCTTTCTCTGTGCAGTACTGGTCTTTAAAGCATTAGACCTATTACTTCCTTTTATAGATCACATTACTAACTGTGAGCATATATCTGAGAAAATATTAAACAAATACTACATTACGCATAAACCACATAAAGTTAGATTCTTATGTGTTTTTATGTGATCCTCCTTTTTTGAAGCCAACCATGTTTTATAATGAAAAATAATAGAATGTAAAGCCATAGCTCAAATTAAAAAACAGACTTAAAATATCTTAAAGGTCTGCCTGCATGAGAGTTGCTTTAGCTACGTTTCATCATAATTTCACCCACATAGATCTCTTAATAAAGTTTGAGGATTCCCCAGGAACAAAAATTAAAACTTATTTTGAGCATGCTCACTGATATCATTTTCCTAAACATTTATAAAACACCATTATTTTTAATGTCACAGTACTAGTTTTTCAGAAAATATCACACAGTGAATAAAACAGTTCCAAAGTAAATTCTAAACTTTGGCATCATCTCAAATAGTTACTATTGAGATTGAAAGCTTTACTTTCTATTCAAACCACATCCATCTATGACTCAACTGTCCTAGCTCCAGACACATGACCATGAAGGACAGTGACATTTTTCCAAGCAGAAATATGTCATCAGTATCAAGATTTTTTTCAAAAATTAAACCTCCAACTCTGTGCAACTAATACTAACAAAAATCATACTAATATACTTATGGGCATATTTAAGTCTCTCAGGTAACCAGACTTTTGGGAATACCTGCTAAAGCAGGTGTTTAAATTTTGAAGTTTAAAAATAACCTAGTTCTTTTCTCTTAAAGCTAATGTAAGTCCAGCACAATAAACTTTGCTTTTACATGCTTGTGATTATAACCAAGTAAATCAGAAAGTCAAAGCCTTAGTTTCAAGCAGATATATCAAGCTTAACTATGTGGAAGAATTTCTAAAATTAACTCCCAACTGTAAAAAGCAAAATTTCAAATATTCCTTGTCTGCAATTGCAGAGCTTTCAATTAAAGTTGGAAGAGGACCTATAAAGTCGTTTTTTTTTTTCCCAAGACATAATGAACACTATAAAGGTATGTCAACATAGAAAATTTTATTTTTGCCAAGTGGTGATGACACACCTTTAACCCCAACTTTCAGCAGGCAGAAGCAGGTGAATCTGTGAGTTCGAGGCCAGTCTGGCCTACAGAATTAATTCAAGGATAGGCTCCAAAACTACACAGAGAAACCCTATCTCAAGAAAAAAAAAACATGTATTTTCATGTTAACTGATTAAAATCTGTTAACATGAAACTACAGACATCAGTTTAACCTTTGTGTCACAGAATTTTCACAAGTGGTCAAGTAATCAGAAAAAGTACATCCATGTGTAGATGGAAGTTTCTGTTTCATCTGCTCCCACAGATGTTCAGTCCCAAAGAAACACATAAAGGCTTATTTGATGATAAACTGTTCAGCCTATTAGCTCAGGCTTATTATTAACTAGTGCTTGCAATTTAAATTAATCCATAATTCTCATCTATGTTTAGCCATGTGGCTTGATAACTTTTCTCAGTAAGGCATTCTTAAATTGCTTCCTCTGCATCTGGCTGGTAACTGACTCTATTTTTCCTCTTCCCAGAATTCTCCTGGTCTAGTTGTCCCACCTATACTTCCTGTCTGACCCTCCTTTCCAAAGCACCATATTCTTAGACCCAAATTTAGAAGTCATGATATCTTTAGGACATATATGTTGGTTTTGTTTGGCAGGCCATACAATGAAAATTCTCTCTGTAGTTAGCTCCTTCACAGTCAAAAAATTCAAAGAAAACACAATAAAATACATAATCCAGACATTCTGTGAATTTTCCATTTTTATGTGGCTTATTTTTCTTTTCTCTCTCTTTTTTTAAATCTATGACTATCTGTACTTTGTCTCTTTAAAGACTTTACCTTTTTTTTTATTTAAGTATTTTTCTATACTCCTTTTCTTTTCTCTCCCAAGCCTACATACTTTATCTAACAGTATGAGCCATTTAGAGGTCTTTTATGTCTGAATCTGTCCTACTGTGAATCTGTAATTCTTTAATGTACAGGAACAGTTTTGCTTTGCGCTTTTAAAATGCTAAGCTCTTAAGAATCTAAGCTGCCACAATCCCAGGTCAAATACAGGTACTGTCTGCTTGCTCCGCCCAGTCCAACATGGTGGAGTCGCTTGTGCCTCTGAGCCCTGCGCAGCCTTAATGGCTGCGGAAATCCACCATGCTCTCCCGCCTGACTAAGCCTGATCCCGCCGTCTGCCCAGGCAGGAAGAGCTGAGCCAAGGCATGGTCTCAGCTACTTTCTTCCCGATCCCCTGAGCGGACACACAAACATCCGGGCCCACAAATGTTCCGTAGCTGGAGTTTGCACCGGCGACAAGCTGCGTTTTAAAACCGCGCACCTTTTTTGTGCTATTTTCTATTGCAGAGTCAGGAAATCTCTCTGCAGCACGCAAACAGCAAAAAGCTGTGTTAAACTCTCTCTCAGGTTTTTAAAGCCGTCTCACGTTTTTAAGTGGATTTAGCACATCACGTGGGCGGCAATCTGTTGCAATGAGGAGTTCAGACTGCGTTCCCAGCACAGGGCCCCTTGTGCCATCCGGCTCCCGGTGTGTACCCGAAATAATTACACGGAAACTGTATTCATTTAAATACTGCCTGGCCCATTATCTCCAGCCCCTTATGCCTGGCCCATTATCTCCAGCCCCTTATTGGCTAACTCTCACATATTATTTTAGCCCATCTCCATTAATGTGTATCGCCACTTGAATTGTGGCTTACCGGCATGAGTCTAACCAGTGTCCATCTTGTGCTGGAGAAGCATGGCGTCTGCTACACTGTCTTCTCTCTCACAGCATTCCGTTCTGTCTACTCCGCCCACCTAAGGGCTGCCTTATCACAAGGCCAAGGCAGTTTTCTTTATTTAACCAATGAGGGCAATACACAAATAGAAGACCCTCCTACACCAAACTTCTGCCTCTTAGTAGTGTAAAAAAAAAAGATTGTAGTCTGAACTCTAGACAAAATAAAACAAACAAACAAAAAACAATTATCCCAATAAATTATTACCAGAATGTTCACAATCTCTTCACTGTCTCACTAAGGGACATAAAAAGTGGGATATAAAAGTGACACAGAAGAAAAATGTCACAAGAAATACATTAAAATAGACCCTTTGCTTGGTATGTGAAAGATCTGTACCCTCAGGTGACTTTCCATTCCCACCTTTTATTTACATGATAAAATGGCACTTATCCAAGTCACTAAAAGTAATCTGTTGATGTTGCTGTCAACTCAAAAAAAAAAGTTTCATGATTAAAAAACAGCAATGTGTAAGAAAACTTATTTTCGAAATCTTCTCTCAAATCTTAACAAATTAAATCAGAAGTTTTAAAACTTAACAAATAATGTTTAAATACTTTTATACTTCATTAAGTCTCCTTAACTCACCACAGAAAAACATATCTTCTCTAAAGTATAGATGCATAAAGAAATTAATTAAATAAATAAAAATAGTTTGGCATTGCCATGCACTTTTACATGGAAATGAATGTGTTTAACTCATTCAAAAAATCATGAATAAATATACATTAAACATATATATATGTTTTAAGGTCAAATTTAAATTTTAAGATAGCATCTGACATTATTTTAAACAACTATTCAACAGAAATATGTATCTGCTACATGTTCTGTCTTTCAATACAATTGAGCTACATAATTAGTGCCCTGCAAATATTTCCAGGAATAAATTAAGAAAATTAACAGTGTTTTTATTTTAAAAAATTAGAAATAACTTTGAACTTTAAGGCTTTTTAAGACACACTTGTTAGTAATAACAAATATGTCAAAACTAGAATTCATTTTAGCATAAACAAAAGGTGAGAATACTACTGTTTCTCATATTCATAAAGAAATTTATTTTTGTTTGTTATTTATTTTTTAAATTAGCATCAAATCTCACCTTATGAAATTTTCTGTTTTCAATTTTCCTTTGCTCTGTTTTTATCATCACTTTAAAACAACTGGATGGTGAACCTGGATAAGTGAACTTCATTAGTCCTGCAACACCTAGTAAATATGTAGTCAGGACTCCACTCCCCTTGTCAACAGCGAACAAAGGTATTACTGTTCCTATCTTAAATGTCTCTTCCTTTAGGCTGAAGGGGGAATCTAGTTGTGATTTAGACAGTTACCAAATTATCAAAACTAGCACAGCAACTCTTAATGAGCAAAACCATTAATGATCTTCCAACTGGAGCCCCTGTTCAAATACCTCACCTTGTTAGCACAGAATGAGGTGTTCAATCAAGAGACTGGGAATTGGAAGTAGCAGGGCACAGTTTTGAGTGGTGATTACAAGGGCGAGAGGGCGCGTGCCAATGTAACAGTCTTCTACCCCGCAGGAAGCTGAGAAACCTTCCCGTCTACATTTGTAAATCAGGGCTGATGATTCCAGCAGTCACCGGCAAGGAGCATAGGAAACAATTATTTGCCCCATTCTTCCACTGTTTTAATTTGCTCTTAAAATGAACAAGATGATCCCCAGAGTCACTGGCATTTTGTCTTTAGAAATTTAGAGCCACTCTAGGATTTTTCTGGCATTGAAAGGCATAATTTAAACGAGAATTATTTCCTTTTCACAGGAGACTTGATTTTTCAGACTTACTGACTTAAAATAAATAAAATATTCTCTGGGAGTTGATTTGATATATTTAAGCTGTGAAGTTTTAAAGCATAAAACATATTCGTTTAATATTTTTGTGTTGTTTTTTATTTAACATACTGTGACTTAGGCATTGAAGTTATGTTAACTTTTAAAAAACAAGTTATTTTAATCTGCTTTTGGGCCAATGAAAGTTTACAAATAATTTGCAAAAAGACTTGCTTTAAGCTATCCTATTTAAGTTCCTTTAAAGAATAACAGTGGCATAGCATCATTTATCTTAAAGGAAAAAGCTATCAGAAATAGAAAACTAAATCTTTTAGTGCCAGTATTCTGAATTGACTTTATTACTATTAAGCATATATTTTTAACTGAATGGATTACTAAAATTAATTAAAATTTATGATCTCTAAAGTATTTCTTCTTAGAAAAATGAGACACAAATATATATTAAATTTTTCTTCTATGTCATAATATCTACTATAATTTGTAGATTGCCTATGATTTTTCATCTCAATTGTTTAAGGGTAATGTACATATTCCATTAAGGGGAGATATGCAAATTAATAACAGGCAGCAGAGTCAACGTTTAGGTCTATATAATTTCATAACTGTTTTATTATTATTTAAGCTGAGAAGGAATATTCAAAAAACCACTAAATACCAGCTCATTTTATTTCAAGCAAATACATTAAACACAGTATCTGTAAGTCTGTATTTTCTCCATTAGATGCTCAAACTAGTAGCTTTTGTTTTTAAGACTTTGATCTGTTCCTGAACTTGAAAGTTTTATACGGTACTGTGTTCATCTAAGCCAGAAAAGATAATAATATAATTGTAATTAATTGAAACTGACTTCTGAAAATCCACTTGGATAGTATGATTAAATTTACCTTGGAACAGATTTACAAATTTGCTAGGGAGCCTTGGTTTTTGTTTTGTTTTGGCTTTTTTTTTTTTTAACTGCTGCTCCTGTGAGTTTATTTTCTGAATGGTGTGTTATTGGGTTTCCTGATCTCAATTAACAGTTTAAAATACAGCAAACTCATATGAGAAATCACCTGCAATGTCATGTATTACAATCACATCCTTATCCCAACCCTACTGTGATCCCTGATGGGTGATGCTCCTTTTCAAACAGAAAAACCTACTTCGTCATAAGCTATCCAAATGTAGAGGGCGCTGCTGCTCATGGATTTTGAAAGTACCTCAAAAACAGAAACATTCACCAATTAATTTAATTTTTGCTTTTCAAAACCTGCCTGTAAATTCTAATGTCATTGTCAATGTGTAAAGTCTAGATTTAAATTTAAAGTAAATCTGAAAAATACTTACGTAGTACAGTATTAAAATTGTTCATGTCATCATGCAAATAAGCATTTTTAATTATCTCTGATTTCTAATTATCTATGGATTATTTGGACATTTTAATAACTAAATTTTATATATTTTAATTTTCTGTCACTATAGTTATGCAAAAAAAAAAGTCTGGTGCCCTGGGATCCAGGCTGAAAATTTACAAATGTCATTATTTTCACATGAGATAAGGACAAGTATGAAGTAAGGGTAAAGGCAATGACTTCTGGGTGGAGATTATGTGTTTTCAGTACTATGCTATAAGGTTTTGGGTGTTTGAAATTTTACAAAGGAAAGATTGAGGAAAAGTTTCAAACCAGTGGTTGCCTGTATTAGCTATTTTTCTAAGCAAGCATACATTTTTAAAAGTTATTTCACTAAACACACTAGTTTTTGCATGGTTCATTAATGCACTCCTAAAATATAAAAGTTTTCTCTTATCATGTAATAAATATATAAGTTTTTTCTTTAATGACTTGAAGCTAAGCAGAAGAAAATAATTCTAATGATACATATATAGATATTTCTGCCTTAACAAAATGTTACAAAATAATTTTTTGATATTTCAAATATTTTCATGAATATATTAAAATCATACAAATTTAAGATTTTTTCCTGTGGTATGAGTGCTATAAATAATTTCCAAGCATTCAAAGTTGAAACAAATTTATAGCAAATCTTATAAATATAAATTTTGATAAGATATTGGTATAAAGTCAAACTTGAAAATCTTATGTTCTAGGTGCAGTACTATATCCAAACTGAATTTATGCTTAGCAAAACTAACCAGCACCTGGTCAGTAATGGCCAAAACTGAGTGGCATCTCCAGCCTTAAGATGTATTTGCTGAGAAAACAGGTCAGAAACTAAAATGTGACTGATTATGTTTTAGTGCAGTTTTCATTGGTGTCTCTTCCACTTAATTTCATATTCACAAGGCATTTTAATTTTTCTTTTCTTGTTACACATACATTTGCTACAGTGGAATACAGGGTAGCATTAACAAGACAGTATCCTTTATAGTTAAAGCCACACAATCAGCTAGAATTTTTACGCATTTTTATTTCCTTTCTTAAACGCCATCGAAATAGCTGCAGCACTACTCCCTCTTGATCTGATGGTGCATAAAGAGATGACAAATGTGCGTGCCTGGGATCTGTAAATATGGATTCTATGCAGAGCCGTGAAACTAAGTACAAGAAAAACATAAATATCGCTTCAGGAAAAGTTTTTAATGTAGCTCAGGCGTAACTTTTCAACTCTTCCAGTTATTTTAACATCAAAATAAGCGTGGCAGAAAGTACAGGAGGAAAAACAGCTGACGAAAACGGCTCCTAATGGGCTTTTTTGAATAGGGGATCTGAAACTGCCTGTTTAGGCTGCATCTAATCTAGCACAAGTAGGCATTGTCTGATTTTTATGCTATCTGTCCACATTTAAGAAGTTTTCCACCTTAAAACAAGGAAAAGCAGTCGAGTAGGGAAACGGCCAATCCACAACTGATTAACAGTTGCCTTTTATGATTGGCAAGTTCTTTGGGACCGAGATACCCCACGGACTGACCAACTAGGACACCCGATGAAGCTTGTCTTTATGTCAGTTCACTGCCATCAAAACAAAGGCTCATATTACATGAAAATCTTGCGCAAATGAGCCATAATAGAGTGAATGACAATCTCCTAAGACCATGCAGCAGGGCCCTTCTTTGATCTGAAACACTGTTAATCTTTCTCCCAAATAGCACATCAGCACACTTGGGAAATCCTCCCTGAGAGCCGCCCTATAGCCTGAGCACAACATGGAGAGACAGCAGGCAAAAGTTCTATGTTAGCCATGACTTCATTTGAATCATTTTCCACTTTGTTTTAGGTGGATTTGATTGCTGGTTGTTTTTCGGTTTGGGTTTTTAGTTTACTTGTTTGTTTTGTCTTTTGATGTTCACAGAAAGTTTACATCTCACTTTTCCTTACTTCAAAATCTTAGCTTAAAAAATGTTTCCTCTGGTATAAATTTTAAACAAATATTGTCAAATATTATGTTTTAAAAGCTTTCCAATGACTGTAACAATTGGAGAATGTTTGAAATGTCTTAATTATGTAGGTTTTTCCATTAATCATAATAGACTCTGACAAATAATAGCATCATATTATACTGCAACCAAACATGTAGGAAAGGAGAAAGGCATAATGGGGGGGGGTAGTGAGAGATGGGGGAGGAAGGAGAAAGGAAGGAGGAAAGGAGAGGGAGAGAGAGGTGTTTACTATTTATTGCAAGAAAAGAATGATTTGGGTGTCTCCATTTCAAAGGTGCTTTAACCCATCAAAATAACCCAGAGAAAAATTACAGATCAAATTCTGGGTCACAGACGGCCTTTTCTTTTGCTTTCTAATATTGAAATAAACTGGTTGGAGAGCCAAATATGTAAGGCCCATGTGCTTTAATGCAAGCTGAGTGAATCATGCCAACTCAAAGATGGTAGGAAATAAGCCTCCTTAGTTGTGCTCCGCTTTTGAAGTGTTGCCTAAAAATCAGGCCCAGGCTTCAAAGAGAGGGGGATTACAGTCTTTATCCAGCAATTAATATGGTTGGAACTCAGGACATCAGCATCTAACCACAACCCTGACTGGACAGATGCATAACAAGAATTCATTCTCTTTCAAGACTTGAAGTAAATTATAAAAATAAATAAAGAAGCCATAAAATCTTGCTAATGCTTGGCAGGAAGGAAAGCGTTAGGCTTAACCTTCAACATCTAATAAGCAGCCTGTTTTTGACATCTAGACAAACACTTCCAAAGAGTCCCGGACTCTTATCATATCCCCCAACATGTAACAAGCTTTCTACATCTGGATTATTTTACTCTCCCATCAGTTTTTGAAAAAGCAATGCTATTAGGAAGAAATCTCTTCCTTTCACCTTCTAGAATAGAGCAGATGATCACTTAGATGTGGAGGGGTTCTACTTCCTGTGAGAGTTCAAAAGTTCAAAAACGGTCAACATAAAAGCAACGAAAAACTTTGCATGATTTGCAGAAAGAGCTAAGCGCATTAGACTCTGCAGCCAGCAGATAGGATGAAGGTAGGCTTCATTTTTCTGCCTCAGTTTCATCATAAGAATCTTCTGGCCAGGAGTGCCAGGGGTGCAATCGGTTAGCCTTACAGTCCTTCCACAGAATCTTCTGACAAAAGATGTCATGGCGTGATGATTCCATCCTGCTACTGGGTGATTGCAGAACTGAAGAGCATAAACACCATTTCTACTCAGTACTTTGCTAGGTTAGATCTTAAATCTTTTTGTAATTTTGATTTTGTGTTTTGTTGAGATTGTTCTCCCATTTCCCACGTTGGCCTCAGACTTGCTGTTTGTTATGTAATCAAGGCTAACTTTGAACTTCTGAGCCTCCTGATCCCTCTGCCTCAGCCTCCCAAGGTAGATATTACAGATAAGGTGGAACTTGGATATTAAAGAATAAAATACCAAGGAACAAGCTTTCAGAGCAAGGGCCTAGTTTCAATTACTATATCAATGTAATAAGCGTGTTTGGGCCTGGAGATGAAGATGTGTCTGCTCTAGAGTTGGGAACTCTGACTGTAGGGTCTGATCTCTTCGTAATTAAGTACACAATTGTTGCTCTACTTTTTTTTTTCTTCCATTCATTTTTTTTCTGTCTTGAAGGAAAGAACCATGTGTAAAGTATTTACAGAAAAATATCAGGGCACCCCAACAGCCTAAGTGATGCATTTCATTAATAAACAATGTTTATTGCTCAGTGCAGTATTATGTGGAAGACGCTTGAGGAGCAATCGCTGTAAACCCTACATATTTTTAAAAATTAATATGTAATAGCCTCTTTGCTATCAGATACATATTTACCCCTTGTTCTTACACATAAATATAGAAGTGAGATCACAAAGATACTTCATTTTCTATATTCTTCTTGCTTATATTTTCTTTTGTATTGTCTTGCCTTTGGTACTCCTGATAAAGATCCTGATAATGTGTTTTAGCTCCACAGAAAGTTGGGTGGAAGAACAAAGAGCAGTTGACAGATTAAATATCTAAAGGGAGGCAAAGTCATATTGGTAATGAGGCTGTTGGAAATGGGAGTGGAGTTTAAGAAGAATCCATCATCCCCTTTCATTTTTTGCCATCGTTCTGTTGAAGCATCATGATTCCCAGACCCTAGTTCAAAGCCAGGGAGGCTGCCAATGCTATTTTGCCACTTAACGGCAGAGTCCTTAGTGTTAGAGGAATTTGGCCAAAGGGAAATAAAGGTTTCAAGAAGCAAGGAAACAAAAATTTTTAACCATTAAAAAAAGAATAAAAAAGGAACACTTGCTTTTTAATTTTGCATCTGATATTTTAAAATAAATTCCTCTGATAATACACTATCATTATGCGCCAAGCATGGGTCTTGGCACTGTCTACTGAGGCACATCTACCATGGTCTACCCTCCTATGTATTTAGTTGTCAGCAGGCATATTTGTTAGGTACAAATTATTCAAACCCAGTTTCAAAAGATCCATAACCTATTTAGAGTTTAATGTTACTAGATCCACCCACAACCACTAGCCTATTACCAACCCACTTATATAAATACATAGATTTGCACTTACAGGGTCATTGAAGGGCACTAATGAATATGTTATTTTTGTGGAGGTACAGGTTCATTAAATAGAATCTATTTAACTACATTTTTTTCCCAAAATGAGTTGTAAGGTAAAGTTTTTCCTTTTTTTTTTTAAATAAAAAATCAGCATTTTCTATAACAGAATGTACTAAAGAGTATAATACTATTTTTAAGGCAATAACAACAGAAATGCATGGTTACTGAATTTTTTAAATCTAAAATATCTATAATTCTCTCAACCCTTTCTGGCCAATATGCTATTTTTATCTAGTAAATTTATTTATCAGTCTTTTCATCTGTAATTTTTATTTATTTTTAATGAATAATATATTTATATAACCTTACCAAACAAAATAAAGAATAAAATACAAATAAGCAAAACTGTTTCTATTTTTGCTTTCTGTTCAGTACCCCAAGCTCTCCAAGTGAGCTAGCCTTTTTCTCGTTGATGTACCTTTCATTGTGTTTTTATGCATAAATAAGAAACACAATTGACAACTACAGTCTTTTATTCTTTCTATCTGATATGTTCGATGAGTGTCTTTCTCAAACTTCCTAATGTGGCGTCCCTATAATACAGTTTCTAATGCTGTGGTGACTACCAACCATAAAATTATTTTCCTGCTACCTCTAACTGTACTTTTGCTACTGATATAAATGACAACATACATTTCCAATACACAGGATAAGCAATCCCAAAAGGGGTTGTAACCCACAGATTGAGAACATCTATTCTATGAGGACCATGCTACTAAAGGCTTGACTTTAGGGTCAGGAAGACGGAAAGCAAAATGGGTTGAGTTTTGGTTTTAGAATTCCCAAAGGAGATGTGAGAAAGAAGTCTAATTTCCTCCTTTTCCAGCTTGTAGCCATCTTTAAGAAAGCCATATGGCAAAACTAGACGATCTGCAAATTTAACTGTAGGTAGGCTAAATACATCTTTTCCTGGTTGACTGAGGAATGGGTAGAAGAAAACAGGCAGATACCAGGCTGTCTTCAGACAGTTTTTTATTCTGTCATTTCAATTCCAGCATAAAAAGTGGGTTATAAAAATGTCTCTATTTTGAAAGTAAAAATAATTGGATTTGTAGGATTAAGATCCTGAACCAGTCTCACCTTAGTTTATTGATTGATTGATTTGTTTAGTTAGTTAGTTACTTTTAAGGGTTTTGGGAATGTAAAACAGTAAAACATTTTTAATTTTAAAAAGTTTTCCTGGGACTGGAGAGATGGCTCAGAGGTTGAACACAGTGTTTTTCTTCCACAGGACCCTGGTTCCATTCCTAGCACCCACATTGCAGTTTACAACTGTCTGTAATTCTAGTTCCAGGAAATCTGATGCCTTCTTCTGGATTTTGCAGGCACTGTATGCATACATTGCACAGATATATATTGAGTCAAAACACCCATACCTATAAAATAAGTAGATAAATAATTTTTAAAAAATTTATGAGTACTCTATTTAAATAATTTCCCCTCCAACATCTTCCACACTCCTCTCTCAAATGCACTGCTTTGTTTTTCTATAACTATTAATATTAGATGCACATATGTGTGTCTATATGAAGAAATATAAAAATGCAATTTCCTGAGTTGATTTAGTGTGAGCCAGCCAGTATGGGTTATGGGATCTAAATGCTGGTCTTCGGTTAGAGAAGTAATCGCCAATTGCTTCCAACAGCTGTGGAGTCATGCTTGTTTCCTACCCCTTGACAGAGATCTGTTAATGATCACATTATGTTTACAGATGAGCTGGCCTGCCTCATATGTGAGGCACCTATACACCTGGCATTAAGTCTAATTTGGGTCAAGAACATTGTATAAGTTATTTTAAACTATAAATTAATCTAAAGGATTTTAAAGTAAAATTTAATTTAAATATTTAATATATGCAAGGGTTCTTTTTCATACATTATCACATCTGTTCTATCAACAGATAAAATGATTTTTAAAAAAATTATATGATTTTTTAAAGGGTACATTTCAGATGAAAAACTTTGCCATTTGGGCAATCCTGCTAGCTAAGATTTACTGTACATTCATTTTATTTGATTAAATAACTCCATTACAATATATACTGGATGTACAGGCATGTCAGGGAAAGAGTCTATTTGTAGTTACTACAAAGTCTCAAATTTGCAAGATGTGCAAAGTTTCCTGCTGCAGGACAATGATCTTTTATCCAGTCACTTGTATAATTTTTAATAAATGCTGATTGGATAGTAGCCAGGCAGGAAGTATAGGTATAGTAGCCAGGCAGGAAGTATAGGTGGCACAACCAGGAAAGAAGTAGAAGCAGGACGATGAGAACTGGAGAATTCTGGGAATAG